>VDFB02362944.1:0-69227 GCA_007258455.2 Sequoia sempervirens | reverse complement strand
TGATTATTCAAATAAATGTGTACTATTTATTTTGAAAAATACTAGAAAGTAAAACCTACATTTGATGGTCAACATTTTTTGTAATAGACTATCTAAAATCTCATTTTTTATATAATACAATATTTTTATAAAAAAACTATATTTTATTAAAAATAATAATACCTAAACACAACTATACACTAATCAAATTTAATTTTTTTGAAAGAAAATCACAATAAAAAAAATGTTTATTTAATTGCTCAAAATTAAAAACCCAAATTTTGAAAACTAATACATAAATAAAAATACAATTAGATATTGGTATTGCCTATTATTTTTGTTCTTTATAAAATATAAGTATTAAAAATATCTAAAATATTAAACAAGTAGGGTTTATATTGTTAAAGTCATATTTGGTTGCAAGGCTAAAGAATTCTTAATTGGATCCTCTAACCTTGGTTTTATTAACATCTCTAATGAGTCAAATAAAAGTCCCCTACTTTGTATCTAAATTTGTGTATTTTAAACAATATTTTGAGTTTTAGTTATCTATCTCACTATGTTGTTTTTTTGTTATCTATTTGTTCTTTTTCTATTTCTTGAGTCTATTTTCCTCTTTATTTTTTGTCAAATTATACAAGTTTTCAAATAGTGAAAAAAATATGAAAATCTCACACCTTAATATATGTAATGTTGATTCTTATTATTTTTTTCTACTATAGCTCTCAAAAATATATGTTTTTTTAACTTTTTCTATCCTAGTACAATATATGTGGTTATGCAAGTTGAAATTTATTCACATCACTTATTTAAAATCATATTCATTTGAGCTATAAATACTACACAAATCATGCAAGAGTATTTATTATTTTAGAAGACAATAACTTGCTACAAATACTACACAAATCATCTAAGAGTATTTATGATTTTAGAAGACGATAACTTGCTACAAATACTACACAAATCATCCAAGAGTATTTATGATTTTAGAAGACGATAATTTTCTAAATATTTTAAAGATTAATTCAAAAAATTATGAAGTTGATTCCTCCTAAGGCTCATACAACCTCACACATTTTTAATGACTTTTGTGTGTTGATAATCACATTTTAAAATAAATTAACATTTACATTGATTTTTATCCAATAATCATACTAGGTTTAATTTAATCTAATGTGTTCTATTATATCTATACATTATTAAAAAAATAAATTATTAACTAAAATAAATTATATTTCTAAAATTACAAAATAATATTAAATTAGTAAATAAATATTTACAAAATAGTATTAAATGAATTTATTATTTATTATATAATATTAAATTGAATTAATAATGTAAATATAAATAATCATATGATAATCAATAATTAGTTAGACAATCACTATAAAATCAAAAAGAAATGATAAGATAAGACAACAAGATAATAATTATATAATAAGGATATAATAAGGATATGATAAAAATAAAAAAGAAAAGAAAGACTAAGGTAAAATAAAATAAGATAATAAGATAATAATATAATAATTCTATTACAACAAAATAATCATAATATAAAAAAATCAAAATTCAGTGATTCCAAAAAATACCTCAAACATAATTATAAATGATTACCTCCAACTCTTCACAAGAAGGAAACAATTTAAAAGGTCCAAACATAATCTCTAAAACAAACTCCTTAACCTAAAATGTATGTGAGTTGAAATAAATTTTAGCGATTTATTTTTTCATTCAATTTTTTTTTTCACAGTAAATAAAGACTTTCACCTCATTTTTAAAGCTTTAAAAAAACCTTAATAATTTAAAACTTCCGTTTATTAAAACACGCTTACACATATATATTTTTTCTCCTGCTATAACAAAATAGAGGTTCTTTTTCATTTTTAATTTAAAGGGCACAACAGTATCTAATTAAACTTTTTAACAGCGCTTCGAAAGAAATCAACGCCATATGTTTTTAACTTTCAAGTGGTTTTTGCTTCACTACGGCCTGCAAACGGAGAGGGGGATGCTGTTCTATTTTTCACGACCACCCATCTGCTACAACGACTCTTCTGGTGGCTTGCTGTTTCTCACGATGTTGTAGTACATCAATGCTGGAATTGGAAAACTGATTAATGCTGTTGAACCTGAAAGGAATGCTACCTAAGCCGTCACTGTGAAAATCATTTCTACGGCTGCTCATAAATTTGTCTAAGACTTGGAAAGGAGTGGATTAAATATCTGTAACATAAACAGTTCTCACTTTAGAAAGCTTTCCTACCATCAACTTTCTGAAAATAAGTAGACCGTGTGCTGTGAGCTCAAAAAATGGCTACAGTGAATCCTCACTGTTCCTTGTCTGTGCAGCCCATTTCTCTTTCGTTTGTTCCTGATCGTATCCCCTTCTATCCTCATCAAGTACTCTCTTCGAAGATCTCACAAAAACAAATCACATAGCTAACAAACGATCTTCCCCACAAAACCGTTGCTTATGATAGCTCAAGCAATAAGAACGATTGAACGAAATTGTTGCAGAAAATTGCAAGCACAGAGGGAAGGTTTGTAGGCAGAAATGGTTTTGTGGAGAGCAGAAATGGCTAAATGCATAAACCGAAATGACAGAAGACATTAACATCAATTAGAATTTGAAAATTTGGTGGGCTGAAGAGAATCTCCTAGAAAAAGCTAAAGCATTAATTTTGTTGACATTTTTGACAAAGTCAGCGAATAGCTACAGCTGCGCCAATAATTCATGCTCTATGCACATAACGCCATCGGATGCCTATGGTGCATCCTGATGGCTGGATAGCCGCTGCCGTTTTAAAAATGGTTTTCTGCTAGTAATCATGCTTATATGAGTAGACTAGACATTGTTTTCAATAAAGGATTTTGTACTCTGTTTTTTGAATTGGATAATAAAAATTTCTTTCCAGCATCGTTGTTCGCTCTCTATTAGAGAAGATTTGTATCGATTATTTAATGTAATGATTGTTTAAATTTTCAATATAGTATAAAAGCTCAAAAATTTAGTTTTTTTAATTGGTATCAGAATAGGTTGCTGAAATTTATTTATTTTTTTGCAGAAGCTACAAGTTAACGGTTCTCTCCAAAAAATATTAGAATGGGAAATGGTGGCAATTTTTCATTTTAGCCTTTGTTGTCTATTAGAGACAAATGTGAGCATTGGAGTATAAAGATGAAATCCTTACTATTATTCCAAGATCTCAGGGAATTAGTAGGAGGATACATACAACCTGCAGGTCAGAATGTGTTTAAAAGTAAATCAATGAGCTTAGTTGAAAGAAGACCAAAAAGGAAAACCGAGCTTTATTTTTCATCCAATCTACATTGGAATATATGTCAATTTTCCCCCATATAGCTAATATGAAAAAGTCAAAGGATACATGGGAGGATCTACAAACTGCATACCAATGATCTAACAAAATAAGATTGGTAAGAATTCAAAGCTCTCAAAGAGATTTTTAACATTAAGGATGAAAGAAGTTGAGTCTATTCAAGACTTTATTACTAGGGCTCAAAGTATTGTGAATCATTTTAACACTCGAGGAAAGTATCACAGAGCAAAAAATTGAAGAATTTTTTTTTGAGATCCCTTCCTCCAAAATTTGATCTAGTGGTCATAGCCATTGAAAAGAGTAAAGATCTAACCAAATTCAAAGTTGCAGAGTTAATAGGTTCTTTGCAATCTCATGAGGAGCATATGCAACATTCTACAGAGAACCTAGTGCATGTCTTCTAGTCTACTATAAGAATTGAAGAAAAATCTACAAACCATTCTCAATCAAACAAATATCAAGGGGATTTTTCTACATCTAGAGTATGGAGTAGAGGAAGTCTATGAAGAGGAAATAACAGAGGAAGAGGACGAAGTTATATAGACTATAGAAGCATTCATTGCCGATATTGTAAAAGGTATAGACACTATGAATTTGAATGTAGAAAGAAAAAATATGATTTGAATAAGTCAAGAGCCAACTATATTGAAGAGTCTTTCGAAGAAGCAAAACACTGTATATTCTTCACTTGAAATTTGGCAAAAGAACCTCAAATAGATGTTTGGTTCTTGGATAGTGGTTTGCTCAAATCATATGGCAAGTAAATCTGATCTCTTTATCAAATGTGATGAGTTTATGAGAAGTCAATTTAAATTTGGTGATGATAAATACACTGATGTAATGAGAAAAGGTACCCTTGTAGTGAAAACCGAGCAAGAAGAAACTACATTTATTCATGACACTTTGCATGTGCCAAAATTATAGCATAATCTTTTAAGTATTGGGTAGCTTGCAACAAAAAATAACAAAATAAAATAACAAGATTATGTTTGAAGATAACTTCTGCAAAATATTTGATAAATCAACTAACCATCATCTTATAGCAAAGGCTTGTATGACAGAGAATAAATTATTTCCTTTCACATTGGACCAACGGTATGGTCATTTGAATTTTTAAGGATTAAGTTTGCTTCATAAGAAAGACATGGTGAGAGAAATTCTTGCAATTCAAGCTAAAGAAGAATTTTGTTCAAAGTGTGCACTTGGAAAGCAACATTGAAATAGTTATGTGATGAATAAATCATGAAGGGAAAAATTTCCTCTAGAGCTTGCACATTTTGACATTTGTGGTGACATGCAAGAGGAGTCTTTGGGTAAGAATTTTTTTTTTTTACATTTATTGATGATTTCTCAAGCCACACATGGGCTTAATTTCTTAACCAAAAGTCTGAGGCACTTGAATGCTTCAAGCACTTTAAGGCTATGATAGAAAATCATAGCAGACATTCTTTCAAAATATTCAAAATAGATAGAGGGTGAGAATTCACTTCCAAAGAGTTTGTTGATTTTTGTAACTCATGTTATCTAAAGATAGCTCATGAAAACTTATACCCACCAGCAAAATGGTATTGCACAAAGAAAGAACCATACCATTATGGAGATGGAACGAAGTATGTTGCAGTACAAAAACCTTCCTAATTTCTATTGGGGAGTTGCAGTAGCAACTACAATTTATAATTTGAATTGAAGCCCAACAAAATTTCTTTAGAATATCACTCCAAAGAAATCCTAGAGTGGATGCACACCCTCAGTAGCTCACTTTCATGTATTTGGTTTCCCTGCATATGTTCATGTTCCAGTTTAGAAGTGGAAGAAGTTGGATGCAAAATATCAACATTTTATCTTTGTGGGCTATTCTAATTCCAAAAAAGGATATAAATTCTATAACCCTAACATAAAGAAATGAATTATTGGTTGGGATGTGGTTTTTTTTTTAATTCATAAACTATGGGGGAAGGGGCCCACTCCCTCTATTAAAAAATTAATAAAACATTACAAAATTCTACAAAACAGTAGAGAAGAATAGAGAAATCCAATAGCCTTAAGAAGGGAGAAGGAGAACTAAAGGATCCTACAAAGGAAAAAAGAGAAGGAAAAAACATCTCCAGAGGAAATAAAAAGACTCAAAGAATCACATGAGGAGAAAAAAATTCTCAACAACCATAGAAAGGCTATGCCCTTCGAATGCTTCAAAGGAAAAGCACATCCACCACATCAACACCTTTAATGCAAAGCTTTTTAGCATCAAACTTCCTTCCAACTTTACGTTTTGGCCTGTAGTCAGGTTTTTATTTTCCATTTAAGGGTATGTGTAGGATCATGATGGGCCAAAAAGTGGCAATATGATGGGTATGTGGTTGACGACCTTTTTTTACCTAAAATTGATGAAACGAAAAGGGTTTTTAAATGAGATTCTTAGCTTTCCACCAATATAAATTATGCTTTACTTTGAATTTAATAAGTAATTATTATTCATTTTTTATTCAAATTACAACTAAAGTCCTAATTGATAGGCTGATTGAAAAACATCTATAGCTTTCAAATGGTATAACATTTGTTGAATCAAAAACATGCATCACATTCTATGTTTCACATGCTATAGGATTAAAAAAGGAAAAAATTAATTTCATGAAGTTTTGACCAAGTTAAGGTGGTTAGACACGTGATCTTTTTATATTTTTTAAAAGTTGTAATAAAAAAATCATAATTAATTATTTACTTGGAAAAAAATTACAAAAAAATATGCATCACATTGGGACATTAATCGCCTACTTATATCTAAAATATTATAAAAAAATATTATAATTTTATTGTGGTTAGGGTGGTCAAACGCATTAATGTGACTTCTTATTTTTTCCTTCAAATTTAAGTACTACTACATTGAAATTTCAAATTTTCACCAATAGATTTTTTTTAAAACAAACCTAGTAGTTTAGAAACTACATTAAATTTTCTACAGATTCTATTCTTACATATTTTTGAAATAATATAGATAAATTATTCAAATGTTTATGTCAAGTTACCTAACTCTGATTTTTCTAATTTTTTTGCCACTTAAGGGCCTGTTTTTTCCATGATGATCCTACACATACCCTTAAAGTATGAGAGATCCTAATTTTCAAAGGCAGATCTAGCGTGAAATCATCAAAACAATCATGAAACTTCTCATCCAAGTTCTCCATGAAAGGAAAAGTGCCATCAAAATTAGAACCATCCTCCTTCGACCCAGAAGGAGAATCGAGAGGATTCTCATTGATAAGAATAATTGGAGTCACTGACTGGTACAAATACTACTTAGAGACCTAGGGAAGATCAAAAAACTTACTATGGTTCTGCCAAATGAACCTAGTATCTAAAGCACCCCCTTTTTGACCCACTTCTTCAAGCAAACACACCTCACTCTAGCCAAGCATTTGAGGGAACATGCCTCAATTCTGTGGCCTAAACTATTATAGTGAAATCATCGAAAAGGAAAACCCTTATAATTTAAATACGAAGTCCAGATGCCATAAGAAGAGTGGATTCGAATGGAGTGAGAGAGGGACTTCGAGATATCCACCATGGCACAAACCTTGTAGAATCTATGCTCCTGAGGCACTTGGTTAGAATCCAATTTGACAAAAGACCCCACCTAGTTGATCATATTGCTCAGCAAATCTGAATTTTGTAGAACTAGGGGAAGATTATTAAGCCTAATCCAAACATGAATGAAAGTTATCTTTGTAGTGGTAGGATCAAAGAATGGAGACCAAGGAGTGAGAAATAAGCCTGAGTGCCCAAAGAACCAAGGCCCATTCTACAAAACATAATTACAATCCTCTAAAGAATGAAAGGAAATCAGGAAAAGCCCAAAATCCAAAGCTTGCACAACAATGAGAGAAAGATCACTCCAAGTGTGCATTTGATCCAATCGAGAAAAAAAGCCACCAAGGGGCACCTATGCAAACATCTCAAAACCACAAAATGACTACTATGATCATCTGTGATAGCAATAATACAACCATCAGATATATAGAAATTTTTTGACTCATCAAAGAAAGAGACAACAACATCCCCAAACAATATACGGTCGACACCATAAGAAAAATCCAAATTCAGTGGAGGGGGGAATAGAGGGGTCTTGAGGGTTGGGCAGACTAGGGGTTTCAGGAGTAGCATGCGCTTGATAAAAATATGAGCAAACATGAAATGGGTTGGCCCTATTTTTGCATCTAACCATAGGGTCAAAGGGCACCGTACTAGAAGAAAGCTCGACTTGTTCACAAATAATGGATCAAAAGAGTGGGGGCCAGGAGAAGTAGGTGGTGGTAGGATCAAAGGCACACTAGAGTCAAGGGTATACCACTTCCTACCTGCCCCAGACACAACACCACGACCCCCACATTTAGCACCAGAGGCATGCATAGGCCTTCTATCCACACGAGCCTTCACACCATCAACTGTCTGGTGTCCATCCTCACACACATTTTGAGAGACCTCTACACCTGATGAACCTTCACACATCTTCGCAGTTGGGATGTGGCTTTTGATCAAGTGGGAGTATGGAAATTGAAAAAAGGAGTTCAAAAAACTACACTAGAATAATCATGGGTATTGAAGATGATCAAGTTCCTCCTCTCCCCACAAGTTCAAGTGGAAGTTCAAGTCTAAGTTTACCAAGTTCTCTAAGTTCCTCTTCAGATGATAGTTCTAGTCCACAATCAAGTCCAACCTCTTCATGAAACCTTGGTACAAATTTTAAATGAAATTTATGAAATGGGTTTTAATGTGAATCTAGTTACCAGTTTTTCTTTTTTTAGTACCATTCAAGTTGAACCTTTTGTGTATGAAGAATTCATGAAAGAACAAGTATGGATTGATGCTATGAATGAAGAGATGCATGCAATTGATAAACACAATACATGGGAATTAATGAAACTTCCTATTTAGGCAAACAGGCGATTGGTATCAAATGGATTTATAAGGTGAAATATCATGCTGATAGTTCTATGAATAAACACAAGGCAAGATTAATGGCCAAGGTATTTACACAAACACTTAGAGTAGATTATTTAGAGACTTTCACTCCAGTTGCAAGATTTGATACAATCAAGATTATATTGTCTATTGCTATGCAACACAAGTGGCCATTCTATTAGATGGATGTAAAATCATCTTCCCTAAATGGTTATATTGATGAGGATGTATATGTGAAATAACCTATTCGTTATGAAATTCTAAGAAAAGAACAATTGGTTTACAAGTTAAAATATCTCTCTATGGGTTGAGGCAAGCACCTTGTGCTTGGTATGCAAGGATTGATACTTTATTTCTTGAAAAAAGAATTTGTCAAAATTTCCTTAGAGCCAACCCTCTATATCTAGTATCTTGGTAATGATATTCTAATTATTTTCCTCTCCTTTATGTTGATTATCTCATTTATACAAGGAATAGCCCATCTCTCATGGAGAAATTTCAAGCAAAAATGAAACAAGAATTTGAGATGTCAGATCTAGGACTCATGAATTATTTGAGATATCAATCAGGGGAGGCTCACAACCCAAACAACATAATCTCACACAAAAACAACTTTGAAGTCACAAATCTTCAAATTCTCTCTATCATATCAAACCTTCACTATTCCTTATAGTAGTCCCTCTTAATTGAATCAGGTATATCCTTTAGAGAAGGTCCTCTCAACTCAGGACCAACACATTTTCAAAGACCCATTAGGGCACACAAAAACATAATACAAAACCTCAATGGATTATTTTGAAAGTACATCAAATCAGGGCTCCGACATTGACCTAGACCTCAAATTAGGTCTCTTTTACAAAGAAACTTGTCACCAATCTTCTTCTAAACCACTAAAATAACTTGGGCAGCATTCCATAGGTTATAAAACCAAAGATTCCACATTTTTTATCACGAGAACTGGTCTCAAATACACCAAAACTAGAAACCCTCCGTTTTAGCAACCTTCCTAGGGTTTTATGGAAAATCTAACTTCCAGGTGTCCTCTAACCCTACCACCACTTCAAAAACTCTCAAATAACCATGCACATACTCACACAATAAAAAAATAGTGCTGACCCAACCAATTTCATGCATTTCAACACTTTAACCCCACAATTTCACCACTTTCCTCTAGTTGGGCATCATGCCCAACACTTTATTCGACCTCCACTGCACTCACAAACCTTCCTAGAATCTATCCCTAACCTACCTAACCCATTCCACATAATTATAGTGGCCAAAAATGGTGGAATGGGTCTTAGTGCATCTTAAAGACTTACAAACCCTCTAATAGGGGTCTATGGACCAGTCACTATATTTTGCTTCCAAAGTGTTTCAAATGCAATGTGGAACAACCAAACTTGTTTCAAAACAATGCTACAATAGTATTCTATCTACTCCAATTCAACTTGGTGCAATTTGACATTGTATGGGAAAGTATAGAAGATCTAAAACAAGCAATTTATAGAGATTTTTTAGAGTTTCAAGAGTTTCCTTTATTGTCTTTCATTAAAACTTTCAGTTCAACAAACTTACAATGAGTAAATAATCAACCATTTATATGCTTAATCTTCCAAAAAAAACTATCTAAAATAGCTCAATTACCTTTCAAATCCATATGACCATTTTTATTCCCCCCATTATGCATTTGTTGCACTTTTACAACTTTTTTGAATATCAAAATATTGACAATTTTCCCAAACCTATAGCAATATACCTTTATGACTCCAAATAAACTAAAACATTGCAAGATGGCCTATTATGGCATTATTTGAACACAATAACATAAAACTCCCTAAAGCCTACTCAACAATAACCTTCAATGACAAAATTTTCGCAAAGGTGGCCTTTCCTTTAAATTTTTCCAAGTCTCTTGGAAAGGATGTAGCAACTTGTCCTCCTCTACATGCTTCCTACCTCTGTCCTTCTTGATCTATTTCACCAAGTACACCTTGCTTTTGGTTCACTTTGTGATTGGAATTCTTGCCATTGTCACCATTTGAATCATACTTCATCCTTACACTTTGATCTTTGGAGTGTTCTTTTACCTTTGCATCATCACATTTTAATATTGTATTCACTTTCACATCTACACACAAGTCCTCATCAACTATCCTCTTTTCCACCTTTGCTTCATGCTTATACCCTTTCCAATAACTCTCCTTGACCTCTTCTTTTCCTCTGTCAGACCTACAAACATCTGCATCTTCAAACTTAGGAACCTCTATCCCACAACCCTATGTTTTAACAACATTTGACTACCTCTTCACTTCCTTTATTTCCACTGGAAACATGACTATCCTAACCAAAATTCCTTCACACTTTTCTTTCTTTTTCACAATAATTTCACCCTTATACTTCACTGTATTAGACTGAGACACTAATCCATCTACTTTTCTCTTCCACATGGAAGCACCCTTCATAACAATTGACTGTACACTATCTTTATTTCTTCTATTTACTATCCCAACACTATCAAGGCTTGAAATGGCTTCAAAAACCATTCTCTTATCCTCCTCAATGTTTACAATCTATTTATTTCCAATCATAATGATCTTGTTGTTGGAATATGGATTCTAGTGTTGTCATTGATGGCAAATGAAGTCATTACTTTGATTTGTAGATCAGAATTCACTCATACCAGAAAACAAAGTTGTGAATAGAGTATTATCGGTTATTATGTTGATCTGTATGCCTCACTATATCATATTTTTGAGTTGTGGATCCCCGAGATTGATTGTTGAGCATATATGTTATCCTATTGATAAGTTTTGTGACATTGCATTAATTGATGTACAAGTTAGGAGATTCGAAAGGATTTTGTTCTATTTATCTATTCTTGGTGGCTAACTTGGTGAATGCAGCATCTCACGGATGTATAAGGAGTAATTTTTTAATTTCTTTTCATGTTGGACATTTTGTTTTGGGTCCTTACTATAGTTTGGCTAACTTTGATGGGTGTGCATTAAATATGATTTGTGATTTAAGCTGATTGTTGGAGAATATTTCATATTTTTCTTAAGCTAACTTGGAGTGATTGAAATATTAATAGCAGATATATATATATAAGATAGTTAATTCATTTTGAAGAGTGAATAGGTGTGAAAAAGAAGAGAAGATGTATCTGTGAATATTAGAAGATCATTTGAGTGAATTTTTTTTGTGCAAAAGAAGATTTTGTGAAGTGAATTAAGGCAGGGCATAGCTAAGTGTAGAGTCTGACAAGAAGATCCAAAATTTGATACATGAGCTTACCCGAAACTGATACCATGAATTTGTAGATGATATCTTATCAGTTCAACTTTTTGTTGTAATCACAAACATTTAGTAAGGTAGTGAGCCTTCCTTATTCTAAGCAATGAGCTCTAGGTAGTGTTCCTAAATGCATGTGCATTCCCTTTTTCTTCTTACTTTTAACAGAGTATAAATTTTGGATTAATCTCCACTATGGTTTTTCCCATAACGGGGTTTCCATGTAAAATTCTCAGTGTTATGGTGTTCTCATTGTTTCTTTCTTGCATCTTTACTTCTGTTTAAATGTTGCAGATGGTTTATAATTTGAATTGAAGTTTAAATATTGTTGAACATTGATTCACCCCCCCTCTCAGTGTTCCTTGAGTCCAAAAATTGGTATCAAAGAAAGGTTCCTCTACAAAATTCTAATAGATTAAGGTGGATCTTGGATTACAATGGACTCTGGTGGTCTCCAATAGTAGCTTCTAGTGGCACTTGATGATCTTGTTCAGTCTAAAGTAGAAGTCATGGAATTAAAAGAAAATCTTTAGGATGTTGAAAAATTCATTCAATCATTAGAGAACAAAATCAATGAGTCAAGAGAAAAGAGTAAGGAACTATGTGATCAGCTAAAGCAGAAAGAAAATAAAAGCTTGTAAGATGTTCATCTAAATCAGACCCTAAAAGAAATAACTAAAGAATGTGTAATTTTCTAGGAAAAATGCTACTCTAAAGCTTTAAATGGAATTGGTGGCGATGAAGCTAACTAAGGAGATTGAAGAAAGGAAGAAGAATGAGGAGAATCTGGCCTAGTCCTTAAAAGAAAAATCTAAGGAATGTAGTAGAGTAAATAGTGGATTCATTCAATTGGAAATTGAACTACAACAATCTAGAAATAATGAACAAGAGCTTGAAAGATAAGTAGTTATTCTGAGAGATGAACTCGCCACTGCAAATGAATAGAAGGAGAAGTTTAGTATCAGTTCTGCTAAGCTTGATGAGTTGAATAAAGGAAAAAAGGATACAAATTATAAGCAAGGTCTTTGCTATGAGAAAGGAGAAAGCTCTAAATTTGAACACAAGGATTCTGGACAAAGAAATTAGATGAACAAAGAAAAAAGATATCTAGTAAGACAACCCAATGCTCATAAGTTTAATGGTTACTTATTTTCTTGTAATAAATTTGGTCATATGGATTCTCAGAGTAGAAGTAAAATAAATTTGAGCAGTCCATCATTTCTTGGTCAGTTTTTCAGTTGCAATAAGTTTGGTCATAAGTCAATTGAATGCAGAAGTATGTCTGTCAGTGTAAGGAATGTTAAATGCTATACTTGTAGAAGATTTGGGCATGTTTCTAATCAATGCAGATCAAAGGGAAATCAATTAAATGAATGGTCTAGACAAAGAAATCCTATGTGTTACAATTGTAACAGATTTGGTGATATTGCAAGATTCTACAAGAAAAAAAAATGGATAGAAGAGGTTTGGTATACGAAGGGAGAATTTCATAGAAAGATGATAAAGGAAAAGGAAAAGGAAAAGTGCTTGTGGAAGAAATAAGAGATCATATGAAGAAAATATGGGTGAAGAAGAGTGAATCTAATGAAGGAAATAAGCCTACACCAGAAGTAGGCTCTGGTAATTCCTCCAGAAATTGATCTTGGGCCATTGGCATAGGGGGAGTTTTTCAAGAAAAATCCTTTATCCCCCTATCAGTAGTCGGCACCAAAATGCAAGAAATTGTTAGTAGTTGTGCTATTAGTCTACAAATGTATCTGTGATCACTTGTGTAGAAATTTGTGATCTAGAAGGTTCACAGATGGATGAACTTCTCTTATTGTTTGATAAAACTAAGTAACTGGAACTCCTAGGGAAAAACATTTAATGCACTAAAATGGTTAGGTACGTGTGGTATAAAAGGGAATTTGTAACCCTCATTTTTCATCTTGCATTGAAGAAGAATAGAAGGAGAAACTTTGCTGCAAAATTTTGAAGTTGTCAAGTCAATTCGACAATGAATTCATCAAGTATTTATAGTTGCTTGTAGGATTTCTAATTTCGTGCTCAGTAGAAAAACTTGTTTAGTATAGAAAGAAAAATGAAGAAAATCAAAGGAACTGTGAATTTGGATGAATATAGTAGTAGAAAGATTAGGGATGTGAGAAATATGTTGTCGGCCAATGAATTGAAGTGGCTTAAAGGTGTGAAACATAGAAGTTTGCACAATTGGAATGAGTTTCCTTATTTTTTTAATGCGGAAGTTGTTAGGTTTATCTTGAATAGATTGAATGAGGACATTCTAACCTTGGATAAACCCTATCTCATTTTGAAAGAGGTCATTATAAATTTAACTAGATTATGCAATGTTGGGGATATTCTGAAAAGGAAGTCAATTTAGAAAAAGGAAGTCAAAACCCTAACTATAGTAATAGGAGATCAAAGGGCATTGGTAATTTCAACAATCAAAGATCTGATAACAAGATACATTATGCATGGAATTTCATACAAAAATTTCTTTAGAAATAGGGAAGGCACAACCTCGATAGGTGTAGTTGGATAAATTGTGCATGGAATTTCATACAAAAACTATTGAAGTTGGATAATCTTCTAGTCAGATGGAGAGGAAGCAAAAAAGAGCACTAGAGTTTGTTGATGAGACTCCTCTGGCACACAAGTCTCCAAAATTTGAAGGAAAAGGTAAAGAACAAGCAATTGTGGATATACCAAATGAATATTGAGATGAGTACACTCCAAGGGATGAACTAGATGTGATAATAGGAGAAGGAAGCGAAGAAGAAGGTGCTTTATTCAAAACAAAGATATTGCAGATTGTTCAGGAGAAATATGGAATGCACAAGATTGTTGATATTTGGTTAGATAGTCCCTCTATGAGTAGGACCTAATTGAGAGCACTCTAGGTAGTTATTTTGAGCATAGTAACATTGAATTGGAAAGTTTATAGAATATGCTACCTGAAGAGATGATTGAATGTATCAGGGAAACTATGGTTTTTGAGTCTTAGGATAAGAAAGAGGATGAAATTATTTTACATTTGAAGGAGTAGTTTAGGCTATCTCTTACCGAGTTGAAAAAGGAAAATGAATGTTATGAGGCAATGCATTGACTCAACAAATAGAATCTACAACTATTGTCTTCATTGATCTCATGTAGTTGAGAAATACAAAGATAAGTTGGAACAGATTGGAAGTGAGTTGAAATTTTTTGGCTAGGATTACAACATGTTTCAGGATAAGGATGGTACAATCAGGAAAAGAATTCAAGTGTTGTAGCCTAAGCATGCAAAAGTTCAATTCCCCAAAAATAGCTTGGTGGACACCTTTTAGAAAGTGAAGGATTTAACTAAATATAGGCTGGAGCAGCTAATTGAAGTGATGAGGAAAAGAGAGAAATTAGAAGAAGCAATCAAAATTCTAGAATATCTCATCAAGATCATCAACTGGACATAAAAGAACATCTTGATCTTAATTATTGGGATTACAGTAGAAGCTTGGAAGAAATTTCTTTTGAAAATGAAAGATAAGTATAAAATAATTTTTTGACTATGCATCAGTTGTAATTTCTTCAATTTTTGAATTTTTGAAAAGGGGAGAGAGAGTAGTGAAAAATATGTGGTTGAGTGGGTGTTAGATTCGCTTTAGGGGTGTTGTCATAATAGTGGTTTACAATTCCTGAGAGGAACGAATTTTAGCTAAAATCACATATTTTTAGAAAATATAATGATTTAAGCCTTATAAAGTTTTATTTTAAGGATTCCAATTGAAGAGGGTTTGATCAAATCACCTTAGATCGAACCCCCTTGGATAGAACCTTGCTAGTTTTAAACCATACCTATAAATGCGTCTCCTTTACACCTATCAAAATGATGATAAAAAATCACTTTTGATTTAGATTTTGGGGGATCAAATGGATTCATTTAAAATTTATTTCAAATGATTATGGTATTCCTCAAAACAAGCTATCCAATGAATACAATTTTAATATGTTTTGGTTTTGTTATGTATTTGTTTTTTAAGTTTTATTAAACATAGGTTTTTCATCGAAAATGAATTTCTTTGTTCTTCAAATTGGAAAAATAGAAGATTATCAAAAAAAAAATTGAAAAATATGAGTGCACCAGATATTGAAGTCCTTGATCCAACAAAAAAATTAATTTTTTTTTTTGACATATACAAAAGTTACGCTATAACTGCCGGTGTCCAATCTGTAATTTGTTTGACTTTGAAACTTGATTAAGGAAAAAATTCAATAAAAACTATCTAACCAATGGAAGCACTAGATATCGAGTTACAAATCTAAATTTGAAATAATTACAATTTTATCCTTCATGGAAAAAGTTATGCTATAATGCCGCACTTTTTAAAAATGTTGTTTTCTGAAAAAAATCTATTTTCGTGGGAGATGGAAAAAGAAGTGCAATTTGATTCCAAAAATTTTGAAAAAATATTTTTAGAATCTACAGACAAAATTTGATGAGACTCTAGTTCAAATTCCTCACAGTTTAGCCGCTATAGGTGCCTAAATGTGAAGATTTAGTTAAAAATAATAATTTCAGTGTCCAGTTTGGCCAAAAATTGTAAACCACTATTATGGGATCACCCTTAGGCATGTGTTAGTTAATGGGTTCATGCTTTCACCTGCTTTATTGCCAAATAGTAGTTGATGTTGCAGTTGATTCATTCCGTGTCGGGTCGGGATTCAAAAGCGAGTGCTCATTTAGGAGAGGGGGGCCCTACTGAGATGCTATAAGCTATAACTTTTCCCACCCTGCTGGGAAGCATGGCTGCCTTTCTTTATTAAGTCCGAAAGGGATGGGGGAAGGGAAAAGGAGCAAGGTCCACCAGTGATGGGTATCTCCCATACAGATTAAGGAATTGATCTATCATGTGAGTGATAGTTGTCCACTTGACCAAGCACTGCTTCTAAAGCATTGATCCTTAGAATAGTAGGGCCCACCGAACTATAATTCCCTCCACACCGGGGGTGGGTGGGTGGCAATAGGGCCCCAGCCTCCCACTCTGCATCCCCATGGGGGTTAAGTCTCCACTAAGCCCTTCTATTCATTTATTGAGGCATAGAATTTTAGGGCCCGTACTATTCTAAGGGCGTATGTGATATGATGCCAACCAAAAGCCCTCTCCGAGAAGAGCCGAAGGAAGATAGGAAATAAGGGGAATTAATCATGAACCGAGCCCACCAACCTTCTCAGGGAAAGAAGGCCTTCATGGCTGTTGTCTCTAGGGGTTGCCATCAACAGGGAGTTCTAACTCCATTGGTTGGTGTAGATTCGGATGTATACATATTTGTAACACCCATGTATAAGTTGTGGATCCCAAGGATAGATTATTGAGCATATATGTTATCATGTTGATAAGTTTTGTGACATTGCATTAATCAGTGTATGAGTTAGGAGATCCACCAAGACATTTAATTTTTTAATCAATGTCACAGATGTATAAGGAGTAATTGTTTAATTTTTTCTTGTGTTGGGAATTTTGTTTTGGGTCCTTACTATAGTTTTTCCAACTTTTGTGGATGTGCATTAAATATGATTTATGATTTGAGCTGACCATTGGAGAATATTTCATATTTTGCTAAAGCTGACTTGCAACGATTGAAATCTTGGTAGCAATATATATATATATATATAATATCATTAATTCATTTTGAAGAGTGAATAGGTGTGAAAAAGTAGAACAGATGTGTGTGAATATTAGAAGATTACTTGAGTGAATTTTTCTTGTGCAGAAGAAGATTTTGTGAAGCAAATTAAGGCAGGGTAGAGCGAAGTGTAGAGTCTAACAAGAACATCCATAATTTGATACATGAGCTTCATCAGAACTAATACTAGGAATTTGTAGATTTTATCTTCTCATTTCAACTTTTTTTTTGTAATCACAAACATTTAGTAAGGAAGTGAGCCTTCCTTATTTTGATTAGTGAGCTCTAGGCAGTGTGCTTGAATGAATGTGCATTCCCTTTTTCATCATACTTTTAACAGAGTATAAATTGTGGATTAATCTCCACTGTGGTTTTTCCCCTAATAGGGTTTCCATGTAAAAATCTTTGTGATATGGTGTTTTGATTGTTTCTTGCATGTGCTTGCATCTTTACTTATATTTAAATGTTGTAGATGGTTTATAATTTGAGCTGAAGTTTAAATATTGTTGAACACTGATGTACCCCCCCTCTTAGTGTTCCATGAGTCCAACACTTTCCTTGTTCCTTAGTTTCTTCAACCAACAGAGTCAATGAGAATGTCTTCCCATCTTTCACAATAGTATAGATATTTTGTCTCACATCATAAATTGTAGACTTGTCAAACTACTAGGGCCTTCCAAGTAACACATGGCAACAACTCATAGGAAAAATATCACAAATGACCTTGTCTCTATACCCACCAGTTTGGAACTCAAATAAAGCTTGTTCATTCACCACAATCGACTGATTATCACTTACCCAAGATATTTTATAAGGTGTTTCCCTAGGTACCCTTTCCAATTTCAAATTTTCTACCCTTTCACTAGACACCATATTGTCAATGCATCATAAATCTTCTATCACCTTACATGTAGCCTTATTTTTGCATTTGAAAGCTATCCTAAATAATTCTCTTCTTTGAATCGATTCCTTCACACTGGATATCTTTAAGAGTTGTCTCTTCATCATCAAAATTTCCCCAACTTCTGGAGCATAACTATTGGAATTTGAACTCTTGGCTTCATCTTCTTAGACAATTTGAGCTCTTCTTTCACTTTTCCCTTCTCCTCCACTTGATGTAGCACCAAATTTCTTAGGGAACTTGTAGGAGGAATGACCAAATTCATTGCAATTGAAACACCTACAAGAAAATGTGTTTGAATTTCTTCCTCCTCTAATTTTTCCGCTTGAACCTCTATAACCACCTCTAAAATCTGCAACTTGCTCTTCTCTTTTATTTGCTTCTTCTTGGCTCTCACTTGTTTTTCTTGAAGTAGAGAAGGATCCTCTACCCCTTGAAGTGTTGCCTCTTTCTCTAACTATCTTTTCTTGTCTTTTTAATTTTTCCTTAGCCTTTAGTTCCATTTGATAGCATTCTTCAACACTCCTTGGATTTTTCAAAGCTAATTCATCTTGTATATTCAATCTCAAATCACCCAAGTGCCTAGCTATCTTTTCATCCTCATTCTCATTATGGTTATATCTCATACTTAACTTATAGAATTCCTCACTGTATGTTTTCACATCCATTTTTTTTTCCTTAAACTTTGAAGCTTCCTAAACATCTAAATAGAATAACCATAAGGGATTTACCTTTCATCTTGGCTACCATCTTGTCCCATGATACAATCTTGGATTTTCCTCTTTCTTCTCTCTGACTACTCATAGTCCCACCACAAAAGTTCATGACCTTTTAGTTTTATCTTAGAAATCTTGATTCTCTATTCTTTAGGGATATTTTCACACTCGAAATAGTTATCCAAAGATGCTATTCAATCTAATAACTCATCTTCATTCAAATTCCCACCAAAATTTTGAACATCAATCTTTACCTTATGCTTGTCACTCTTGACTGCCCTTAACAAATTTGTCATTCTCTAATCTTTAGGATCAATTTCTTCATCTACATCTTCAAAATCTTCATCCTCTTCTTCACCTGAATCACTTTCAACTTCCTCTCTTCTCTTGCATTTTTCCAGTGCTTCCAATATTTCCTTCAATTCTTCGATCTCTCTAACATACCTATCCTTCAAATCACTCATATCTTTGGCCATATTCTTTTCTTTTGGAGGCATCTATACAATATGTCTTTTCACCTTCCACTCTTTCTTCTACAAACTTCAATCTTCTTCCTCAGAGATTTGACACCTTTTCTTTGATACCAATTGATGTCAATCAAGGGAGACCCACAACCCAAACAACACAATCTTACAGAAAAAAACTTCCAAGTCACAAATCTTCAAATTCTCTCTATCACATCAGACCTTCACTATTCCTTGTAGTAGTCCCTCTTAATTGAATAGGGTATACCTTTTAGAGAAGGTCCTCTCAACTCAGGACCAACACCATTTCAAAGACCCATTAGGACACATAAAAACATAACACAAAACTACAATGGGTTATTTTGAAATAACTTCAAATCAGGGCAACAACACTGACCTAGACCTCAAATTAGGTCTCTTTTACAAAGAGAAGTATCACCAATATTCTTCTAAACCACTAAAAGGGTATGTGCAGGATCATCATGGAAAAAATAGGCCCTTAAGTGGCAAAAAAAATAGAAAAATCAGAGTTAGGCAACTTGACATAAAAATTTGAATAAGTTATCTATATTATTTCAAAAATATGTAAGAATAGAATATGTAGCAAATTGAATCTAGTTTCTAAATTGTACTAGGTTTCTTTAAAAAAAAAAATCTATTTGGTGGAAATTTGAAATTTCAATGCCATACTTAAATTTTAGGGAAAAAATAAGAAGTAGGTGTCTATTTGACCACCCTAACCACAATAAAATGATAATATTTTTTTATAATATTTTAGATATAAGTAGAGGACTCATGTACCAATGTGATGCATATTTTTTTGTAATTTTTTTCCAAGTAAATAATTAATTATGAATTTTTTATTACAAATTTTAAAAAATATAAAAAATAAGTATGTCTGACCACCTTCAGTTGGTCAAAACTTCATGAAATTCAATTTTTCTTTTTTCAATCCTATAGTGTGCGAATCATAGAATGTGACGCATGTTTTGGATTCAAAAAATGTGACACCACTTGAAAGCTATAGATGTTTTTCAATTAGCCTCTCAATCAGGACTTTAGTCATAATTCAAATAGAAAACGAATAATAATTACTTATTAAATTCAAAGTAAAGAATAATTTATTTTGGTGGAAAGCTAAGAATCTCCTTTAAAAACCCTTTTTATTTCATCAATTTAGGGTAAAAAACAAGTTGTCAGCCACATACCCATCATATTGCCACTTTTTGGCCCATCATGATCCTGCACATACCCAAAATCACTTGGGAAGCATTCCACAGGTTATAAAACCAAATACTCCACATTTTTTATTAGGAGAACTAGTCTCCAATACACCAAAACTAGAAACCCTCCTTTTTAGCAACCTTCCTAAGGTTTTATGGAAAATATGACTTCCAGACCTCCTCTAACCCTACCACCACTTCAAACACCCTCAAATACCCCTACAAATATTCCCACAATCAACAAATAGTGCTGCCCCAACCAATTTCAGCCATTTCCACACTTTAACCCCATAATTTCACAAGAAAAACTCACTTTCCTCTACTTGGGCATCATGCCCAACACTTTATTTGACCTCCCTTGCACTCACAAACCTTCCTAGAATCTATACCTAACCTAGCTAACCCATTCTGCACAATTACAGTGGCCACATATGGTGGAATGGGTCTTAGTGCATCTTAAAGAGTTATAAACCCTCTAACAAGGGTCTACGGACCAGTCACTATATTTTGCTTCTAAAGTGTTCCAAATATAAGGTAGAACAACCAAAATTGTTTCAAAACAATGCTACAACAATATTCTATCTACTCCAATTCAACTTGGTGCAATTTGACATTGTACAGGCAAGTACAAAAGATATGAAACAAGCAATTTATAGAGAGTTTTGAGAATTTCAAGAGTTTCCTTTATTTTATTTCATTCAAAATTTCAACAACAAACTTACAATAGGTTTCCTCAACCATTTATATGCTTACCCTTCCAAAAAAATCTATCTAAACTAACTCAATGACCTTTCAAATCCATATGATTGTTTGTATTCCCCCCATTGTGCATTTTTTGCACTTTTACAACTTTTTTGAATATGACAATATTGACAATTTTCCCAAACCTATACCAATATACCTTTATGACTCCAAATAAACTAAAACATTGCAAGATGGCCTATTATGTCCTTATTTGAACACAAAAACAAAAACTCCCTTAAGCCTACTCAATAATAACCTTAAATGAAAATGTTTTCCCAAAGGTGTAGCCCTTGCACCAGCAAGGATTGATTGTTATTTCTTGAAAAAAGGATTCATCAAAAGTCCCTGAGAGTCAACCCTCTATATCTAGTATCTTGGTAATGATATTCTAATTATTGTCCTTTATGTTGATTATCTCATTTATATAGGTAATATCCCATCTCTCATGGAAAAATTTCAAGCAAAAATGAAACAAGAATTTGAGATGTTAGATCTAGGAATCATGTGTTATTTTCTTGGAATGGACGTGCAAAAACAATGTGAAGGTATATCAATTTCTCAAACCAAGTATGTGGTTGATCTATTGAAGTGGTTTCAAATGATTTCATGCACTACAGTTGCAACTCCTATAGCACTTTGTGAAAAATTAACCAAGGAAGATGCAAGTTCCTATTGATGGTGTTTTTATGCACTTCTCAACACAAGTAGTGCATAGGTGCACTACCTCTCTTGAAAGACAATCTTCCACAATCGGATTGCAGAATACTATCCCAAGGTCTCTTGGATGTCAGGTCATGATAGTGCTTAGATACCTTAGTAGTTTGATGTTATTTTTCTGAAATCACAAGGCGGTCTTACAGAAAATACAAAGCGTGGACACAAAGCATGGAAGTTGGATCTTAAAATGGAGTTCATAGGATGGAAAGCTATTATGCATTGGTTGTAGGTTCAAATAGCAATCTTTGACTCCATTTAGTTGTTGGTTTTGGCTTTACAATGTGCAATGAACCTTAACATAGGTCAGCTCTTAAAAAAAGGAAAAGGCAAAGGGAAGGAAAAGTTCCTAAGTCTGAAGCTAGCTATGAATAGTGACAATGGAGTTCCTGCAATAGACAATTCCTCAAAACAATATCCCACTTAACCAAGGATTTCACAGTATCATGGAAATTGTGCTGTCTTCTAAGGTTTGCAAATATTTCATCTCTCATTCACCATGTACATGCATGAATCAAAGATAAATGTTCAGAGCAGCTTTGAAATCAAGTCCAGGCTAACTTTGCATAGCTATCTACCATCAGCAAATAGCAAAAAGTATGGACAAAGAAATCATCAACAAGGAAAGAATTTTTATAATCACCCAACAACATTCTGAGATCTATCCAAAGAAATAAGATAACTAACTAAACAACAATAGAATCTAAGTGAAACATCTAACATTGGAGACTGAATCAAGCAACATGGGAGAAACCAAGAAAATACACCAAGTCAATGCTTTTTCTTATAAATTTCTGCAGCATGCCTTTACAACAACTCAACTCTCACTTTTGTAAATGAGAGGAGTTCCCTATTTATAGTTTCCCAAAAGTGAAATGAATGGCCAAGATTCATTCTCATTGTGTGGCAAAGATTCATTACAAAATAGGGTTTCACCTACCCTCAAATAGATCCCAATTTAAAATTACATTTTCGTCCCTTCCCTATTTCATCTTCTAGCTGATGGCACTGTAGCTCTTTCGTCATTTAGAAAATTGCTATTTTCTTTCTATAGCTAATCTTCAGGAAGGTCTTCGTCTTTGGCTGAGCTGTCCTCCTGCTCCTCGGAAGCTGTGTGTTTTATATATTTGAGGATGACCACCTGGAGCTTGTCTATTTTGAGGATTTCACATCGCAACACCTAATAGCTCCATTCCTTAGCATTTTCTTCCAGCCTTTTCCAATCCTCATCATATTTTGAGCCTTGGTCTCTGAACAGCTCCGATTGATCAAAGGCACGGGCAACAAAACTCAAAAATTCTGTTGTGATTTCTCTAGCTATCTCGTCCTTTATCTTCTCCTGAAAGTGGGGTTTGATCTTCTCTGGATCCATTTGTACAGTGGGCATATCATAGCCCATCATCAGCTTAAGGTACTGGGCACATTCTGCCTAGATTTCCTTAATCCACTCAATGTTTGGATCCACTCTGCTCAGGATTTTCTCCAACCTCTCCTTCCGGTTGTCGAAGTCTCTGCACCACACATCCATTAGCCAGTGATCTTCTTTTTTAAACTCTAGCTTCTCCTCCCACGTGGCCTCAGACATTTGAAGGATAGCTTCGATCCTTGAAAAGGTGGAGTCGTAGGTTGTGGGGAAATTGGTACAGAGCCTCCTTGTGCTCTCTAGATATTGTATTAAGTCCAAGAACTTGTTGGCTGTCTGCATAGCCCTGTTGATTCCCATGTTCCTAAAGAATGAGACTTGTCAGAACTAGTCCTCAGTGGTTTTCTCCAAGTTCTTCCTTCTTTCCATTTTGTCGATCTGTTCTTTGGAAAGCAACTGAGGTGTGGCCATGGAGGTGGTGGGGAGGTCGTCCACTAAGGACCATTGCTGTATATAATCTGTTAGGGCAGCAACCTGTGCCTTGAGCTCATCCTTGGAGATTTTATCCTACTTTATTAGGTGCACCACTGTGGCCACCGACTCCTCAAGGTGCTCGACCTTCTATTCTCTGGTTGCGGTCCCCAGGTCAATGGTGGAGATGCTGTAGCTCACCCCTACCTGGCCAATAGTAGGCGTTGCAATTTGTGCTGCTCAGGAACCAGAAGCGTCCATTGTTATCTTGGATCGGACCTTGGGCTTCTTCTCCTTCTTTGTCATGATTTGGGATTGAGCCAAGATGGCCTCCAACCTTACCCTTGGGTCCTTCAGCACAGGGGTCTTTTCTTCGAGTTGCTTCTCTAACCATTCGGACACAATAAACTTTGCCTTGGGTGAATCATGGCTACCCTCGCCCTTCTCAGTCAAAGGCAAGACTTTTGCTTCCTTTTCCTTTTGGGATTCTCCTTTCTTTTGGGCAGCATCCTCCTCCTCTTTGTCAGAGTCATGAATGAACATGAGGTGTTTGACAGGCAGCTTGGTGGATGGTTGCTAGATGGGGCTTTCTTCTTTTGCTTCTTCTTCCTCTTTCTTATCCTCGGTAGCCTCGGCCTTGGGGCTTTTTGCAACATGTGTCTCAGCCTCAGTTAAGTCCTTTATCTGCTGTTCTTCTGGTGGCTGCCCCTCTTCACCATGTGGTGACTCCTTTGTCTCCTCCTCGACAGACTTCAAGGCTTCATGTTCTCGTTCCTCCAACTCCTTTGAAATTTGCATCGTGGCTTCCATAGCTAGTGGCCCTATCGGCGGTTGTGAAGGTTGAGCTGTTGCAAGGACTTGGGTGAGGGCTGCTTGGAGAGTTGGATCCATCAAGATCTGGGAGAGCTCAGGGGGAAGGTTTTGCATATGTCGTGTAAGAGCCTCGGGCATAGTGGTAGTGGGAATGGGCGATGTTATTGTTGCTAGAGGGAGTGATGTAATTGGTGACATGGTAGCAGAGGAAGGGGGAGTGGTCATGCCAGAAGAGGACTCTATGATGTTTACCGACCCGACCGGGGGCAAAGGGGCAAGATGGACATAAATGTCCACTACCGGTGGGGAAGCGGCGACCGTAGCCAGGTAGGTGGGCGGTGCAATAGGAGGGGCAGGGAGAGCCAATGGAGGCTGAGATTCCTCCGCACCCACTACTTATTTAAGCCTTTTGGGAGATGAGCCTCTCATTTCTTTCTTCGCCTGTTCCTTTAGATCTAGAGACTGCGCGGCCTCTGCTCCTTTACTTTTCTAGGACCTGGTGACTGGAGGAGACTTGGAGGTCCTGCCAGTCGACGTGGTGGCCGCAACATCCTCCATGGCACTCGACTCATTTTTGAGCCCCTCATAGGTAAGGACTACTCCTTGTCGCTTTAGATGTGCCACCAGCCCATCGATCCACTCCTTAGTACGAGTTATGATTGGCTGGGTGATGGTGTCCAGGTCATCGACCTCCTGTTCATCCTAGTCGATTGATGGTATTGGTAGGTTGGCAACTGCAGGGTACCTCGGGTGCATGATTGTGGACTCGCCTTCCTTGACCTGGTCCGATACCAAGAATGGTTGGACTCTCTGCAGGAATAGTACCGTCATGCGCATGTAGTGCCTTGCGCGCACCTCCTTGTCATCTTGGCAGTCGGCCCAAAAATGTTCAATGTGATATTGATGGGCATAGGCTGGCCCTAGTGCTTTCCTGACGTGGCCATGTGGATCCATCCGTGGGTGAGCGGTGTACCAGTCGAAATGGTACTCCTTCGGCTTCTTCTCAGAGTTACTGGCACACTAGGAGGTCTGCAGTCAGTACATGCCCTAGCCAAGGGTCATGCGATAGGAGATCCCTGCTATGTGCTTGTTGCTGAAGATTGCCTGGAGGTGTTGGAGTTGCCGAGAGAGCTCCAAGAGGATGATTCTATCATTGGGGTAGTGAGGTAATTTATTCGGCCTTTCAGTGAAGCCCTGGGCCTAGATGTACGTAAACTTAGGATACTAGATGAATAGAAAAGCATATTGCTTCATAAGCACCCTGGCATTGTGGGAGACCCTCCTCTTGAAATCCCTAACAATCAACCTGATGATATGGCCAATGAAGGCGTCATTGACCCTGCAGTAGTCTTTCTTGAAATTCTGGTATTGAAGCTGCAGGTATTTATCATAGTTCTTTAGCCCTCGCTTTTTCCCCTAATCAAGTGCCACAAACAACCCGTTCTATTGTCTTTGATCTGCCAGTGAATATACAAAGTAGGAGGTCATGTAAAACTTGGAAGTCTTTTTTACGTTGAAAAATTGCTCATGGAAGCAGTCGCTTATGATTCTGCCCCAATAGAATGAAACCTTCATTATGACATCCTCGTTTCCCTGTAGGATCTGCTCAATATAGTACGCCATCCACTCCTGGAAGTAGGCAGCCGTCGAAAGACCCATGACCCTGCTCAACATGGTTACCAGGTCATGGTAATCCTCGTGGAAATTGCTACGAAGAGTTCTTAGGGAACCTTCGTAGCACTGGCTCATTTTTCCTTAAGCCAATGGAGGTTTATTGACTTCTTGCATCCTGTTGGGTTATTATCCAATGCCGCCTGACATTCTTCTAATGTGGGGACCTCCATCTATTGGAACATGGGAATGTGAAATGTCTTGGTGATCCCTTATGGTGACATATTTGCGAGGATGTTCCCCTCCTTATCAACAATTGTCCTGGTCTCGGTCTGGTAGGCTTCTCGACAAGCCATGACTAATTCGGGCGCCATGAGAGATGGAGGGAAACCGGCAGCCTTAGCTATGCCACTCTGCCTTATCAGTCTGACATTCTTTGTTGTTGGGTTTACCCTGACCCTCTGCGTGAATTCATTAATATCCACTTGGCCAATGTTAGTGTCTGTAATTTCCTTTCAGTCCGTTGTGACCTTGGAGTGGAGTGGCTCACTCTGGAATTGATACTTCATTTGGTGTTTGTCTTCTTTCCCTTGAGGGGTCCTTTCTGACTTCTTTCCCTTGTCCCCTTCGGTGGATGCCCCTAAAGTTCCTGCACCCGATTCTATATATTCTGCAAGTAGGGACAAAGTCAGCACAATAGATCATCAAAAGCATTCATGTTAGTCCATATCTTGAAAACAACATCTATTTCAAATAATCAATCAATTATATCATGAACTTTCATCTTTAGATGTTATTGATCTTTCATTAAGGGCATTTGGACAATCCAGGCCCGGAGGGCCAGACTTCCCTGGCAGGAATGTTGTCTAGAAGGGAAAATGCAGCGGAAAGCTTCTGAAGACCTTCTTTGGTCAAATTTTATTATTCCATGAGGTTTATGATGAAAAGGACCCAAAATCAGCACGTGGGTCGAGGTTAGATTCTAAATTGGGGATCGTTATGATCGATTTGGGAGAGCTCAGAGGTCTCAAGCGGGAAAGCTATCGGGAGATAGTAGTTTGAAGAGGCAGATAGCTGATGAAAATCTAAGGATGGAAGTCTGGGGTCCGGGGCCCGGGGTGCCAAAGGACGACCAGCATAAAGTCATTTTGTTTCTGAGGGCTCGAGTCGGCGACATTGAGATGGCAAGCGACCTTCGCTATTTGAGACGGCCAACACTAGACGGAAGTCCAGGAGGAGAAGCCTAGCATCCAGAGCCCTACGACATGCTTTGTGTTTTAGTTCAACGGCGGCAATTAGCAGGGCGGAACCCGGTGGTCAAAAGGCTGCATGAGGATTTTCGTTTGGAATAGCGGGCGAGGACAGGAATCTCAGGATGCGGGGCCTGGCGAGCAGACGGTCATTCAAAGTTTGGCGAGATCCCATGGCAGACGGCGCTTCGGGACCCGGCGAGTGGAAGGATGGGAAGGAATTTCCCCGACGGCGAGAGAGCGGCGGACTTCCGAGAACGGAAGTCCACCCACCGGGGCCCGAGAGGTCCAGAGGATGGAGCTCCATTAGCGCGAAAAGCAAGCTGACAGTAGGGAAGTAGGTGGGATCTGGAGCACGGGTGACACCAATGACCTTGTCATGAGAGCGGCAGAAAACGGGGTAAGGAGACCCGACGGCCAGAGCCCGGAGGCCAAAGGTAAGGCACAAGTTAAATCGCGAGGAGTCAAAGTCGGATGGGAAGGTGGATCCCGTAGACCGGGATGCCGGATAAACTTTGTCGTGGGCAACGAAAAAATAGCCAGGACACCCCGGAGGTGGATCCCCAGGGTCCCGGGCCCGAGAGGCTCAGCGGATGCATTCTCAGTTTGATGTTTCATGGCGAGGAGGAGGCTGGGATCTGGCATCTAGGAGGCAAGGGAAATTTGGCAGTTTAGGCACAGTGAATTGCAAGTGGAACTTTGGGACAGGAAGTTCGATGGGCCGGGCCCGGAGAGCGATGTTGCCATTGGCAAGTTTTCAAAGTTTGATAACTGGACGGAAAAGGAAGGGCTCGGGCCCAAGGGAGGCAATCTCCCTATGCGAAGAACGGCTGAGGACAGGAGAAGCCCCGGATCGGCGAGGAGGTCATTTCTAAGAGGCTTGTCAATTTTCCAAAACATGGGTTTGGTGCGCAAATTTGTGTCCTATCATTTTATGCCTTCTTATCAATTGTTCATTGATTTAAATCTTCCAAAATCATGAAAAAAATGCACAGAAGGGCAAACGGACGGCCTACCTCAAATGTGGTATGTGGCGGGACGTGCGATCCACCAACGGTCGATGAATGATGTTGAGGGCGATGGTCGAGACAATGTCGAAGACGGTGGGCTCCAAATTATAGCTTGTTAATTTCGCTCCAATCCTGCAAGATGATAATGACCGGCCGGGCTAGGCATTTTATACCCCAACCGCCATGAATGAGTGCATTTATTGCACGTACGACTGCGAAATAGGTTGGTGAATTTGAAGTCGATGACGGTGGCAGGAAAGTCGGGGCCCGATGTCTGGGAGGACGCAAGACAACAGCCATCGCTTGAAGTTTGATCGGTTAAACGGCGATGGCGGGAAGCGGGTTGGGACCTGGAGGGGGAGTGTCGTCAGAGATCTGCCATCACGGACGGCAGAGCCGTCACAGAATTCCAGAGATGGAATTCCGGATGTCTGGGCCCAGAAGACGCCACGGTAGGCGGGGGATGGCACTAGCTTCGAACGGCGAAAGGTCCGGCGGGACCCGGGGAGTGGGGCACCGTAGAGAGTCCACTGTCACGGATGGTGAAACTCAAACAGAACCCTGGAGGAGGAACTCTAGGGTTCGGGACCCGAAGGGCGGGACGCCACCCAAAAATTTCAACGAGTTTAGACGGAGGGCGGCGGGTCAGACCCTGAGGTCCGGAAGGACGCTCGGCGAATGCCGCAAGGAACGACATTTCTACAGGGGAAACCTGAATAGGGAATCCCGGACTCCCAGGCCCGGAAGGGCCGTTTTCAAGGCCGAATAGCCAAAGGGACCCCGCGGGGTGCCGGAATGCAGTAAAACCAAAAGGGGAGGGCATGGTCGATTTATGGTGGGACTTTGAAGCAACATTGACCATCCGAGACATCAAAAAGTAGGGCACGCAAAATGAGGCAGTGACAAAAATGACCTGGCAAGGCGAAAGAAAAAAGGGGGTGTCCCCATTCCAAACGGGGCGTGTGTGCTAAGGGTACAACAAATGGCGACTCCGTTAGAGAATGCTCCCAAGCGTTCTAGGGATAAATATTCATTCAGGACCCAGAATCTTTAGTTTCGTAGACTAGGAGTGGTTTCCAAAGATGAATCTGGGAGAATGAGATCCTTAACTGGGTCAGCTTATAGGACATCTCAGAAGTGTGTGTGGTGAGTTTATTCCTTTCCTAGGGATAGTGACCAGGGTTACCAATTCAACCGAGCGAGCTACATAGATCGTCTAACACTAAAAGTAACCTAGACATTGCCCCGCTGCCAGTCAGACATCCATAGCCCCGACAGAGTTGTCACTACAATCTCATAGATATTGCTCTACTACCGGCCGGGCATCCATAGCCCCGGTAGAGTTATCCGAACACCCATACGGTCATTTATTTCCTTTTTCCAAAATTCCTTTATTTCTTTTTTGCTTTGATATTTCACTTCTCTTTTGTCATTTAGTTCGACCGAGTAAGCATTGAAGCCTACAATGGGTTTGAGACTGTAGTGGTCATTGGAGCAGACTTAAGATTTTTCACTCACTAGGGTGCCATAACAACCATAGTATGGTCCTTCATAAATTATTATTATGTACTTTGTGCGAGATCCGAGATGGGTATAAGAAGATCCAGCCAAGGGTCAAGTTCTGAGCAGAGTTCAAACAAGGAAATCATTCACGGAGAGCTTTCAAAGAATGATAATCTAGAGTGAATGTTTAGCTGAAGAACACAAAGAACAGACAGCAAAGTGAACCGCTTGTTAAGCAAGCACAGCCACCGCAAAGGAGCGGGAAACAAATTTTGAAACAAAACTGTCGGGAGGGAGAAAACAAAAGAGCGACGCAAACACAACGCAAGCAAGCCGGAAAGCAAACTACCCTAACCTATGCACAAGTATTTACAACGAAGAGCTCGAACGAGCTCAAGCCTGGAAGTAATGCTTCAGGTGCTACCTGTTAACTGGCAGTGGGACGTTCTCACTAGTTAAGGTCTTTAGGCGAAAGGCATTATCTCCTAAAATTTCAACTATTTGAAAGGGGCCAAGCCAGAGCTTGTCGAATTTGTTGTTTCTCCCTTTCTTTTCATGGGCCTTGTCCCAATATAGGACCAAATCTGCAATCCTAAAGGCCTTGATCTTGGCTCGGCGGTTAAACCATCTCTTAACTACTCCCTGATGTTTGGCAAAATTTTCTATTGCATAGTTTCAGACTTCCTCCAAGTGCAAGAGCTCAGCTAACCGAGCTTCCCTACAATCTCCTCCCTCATAAAAATCATTGATGAACTGAAGAGTAGAAATCTTTAGATGGATGGGGAATATAGGTTCTAGGTCATAGACAAGGTGGAATGGGGAATCGCCAAGGGCAGCCTTGTGGCGGGTGTGATCAGTCCAAAGGGCGAAGCGGAGCTGGGTATGCCAGTCCTTGGGATTCTTATCTAGCAGCTTCTTGATCACAGTAATTAGGTTTTTATTCATGGACTCGGCCAGGCCATTGCCCTGAGGGTAGTAATTGGACGAGAATTTAAGGACTATTCCATAGTCAAATGCCCAACTAGCAAATTTTAATGAAGCAAATGCAGGTCCATTATCACATACCAAAGCATAAGGATAACCAAAGAAATTTAAAATAAAACTTTCTACGAAATTAGTAACTACTTGAGTTGTGCATTGCTTACATACTATTGCTTCCGTCCACCTAGTACAGTAATCAGTAGCGGTAAGAATGTATCTATGTCCCACAGATGATGGAGGGCTTACTGGACCGATGAATTTGAGACCCCATTGCGCAAATGGCCTTACCTCCAGCACAAGCTATAGTGGGACCACAACATTCTTCTCCCTGGTGGCAGCGGTCTGGCATGTGTGACATGAACGAACATGGCAATGGGCATCCTTGAAGACAGTTGGCCAATAATACCTTGCCCTTAATATCTAATGCGCAGTGGAAGAACCAGAACCATGGCCCATGCCAAATTTGTTGTGGAACTCTTTCAAGACCCGATCTGCTTCTCCCTTGCCAAGGCATCTCAAATATATGCCTTCGTGATTCTTCTTGTAGAGAATGGAACCCTGTAACATGTAGCCATTGCTTTTCAATCTCAGGGCCTGCTTTTGGACTCCTTGCAAGTGCGGCGGGCACTTATGGTTTAGCAGATAGTAGATGACATTTTGGTACCACTCTCCGGGGGAGACATCCTCAAGTTGGTACTGCTACATAGTGAGTTCAGGTCCAACTTCTACTGCTGTTTCGGTAATTGTGCGGGTGAGTTCTTTCTCTCTCACCAGTTTCATCAGTTGGATCTCCATATCATACTCTTGGAGCAGGGTAACCCATTTAGCCCTTCGTTCACCCAATTCATTCTACATGAGCAGCATTTTTACTGCTAGGTCAGGGACAATGGCAAACACCTTGTTGCATAGGATATAGTGTCTAAATTTTTTCACCCCTCTGACGAGAGCATATGCCTGTTTTTCAATGTTGTGATATCGCAATTCAGCATTTTTGAGGGGGGCACTCATAAAGGTGATCGGATGCTCATTTCCTTCATTGTCCTTCTGGGTCAACATGCTAGCACATGAATGCTCTAAAGAAAATGAGTAGATGTAGAATGGCTTCAGATAATCTGGGCTAACTAACATAGGTGCCTTAGCGATGGCCCATTTGATTTCTTCGAAGGATTGTTTGGCATTAGGTGTCCATTCAACTTTGGTGTCTTGTTTGAGCATGGCATTGATAGGTTAACAATCTCCGCGAAACTTGTGATGAATTTTCGGATGAAGTTGATCTTTCTGAAGAAATATTTTAATTCTTTCTTGCTTCCTGGGGGCTGAATTTTGAGTAAAGACTTAATACGTTAAGGATCAATGGAGATTCCCTATTCTGAGATGATATGCCCAAGCAATCTGCCTTCAGTCACTCCAAAAATGCACTTCTTAGGGTTAAGGGAAACCCCAAACTCCCTGCATCTCTGAAATACCTTACATAAATTAGAAACATGATCGCCTCGCCTTTTAGAAAACACAGTTAAATCATCTATGTAGATGATTATGCACTTGCCAATTAAGTCCTTGAAGGTGATATCCATGGCGCGTTGAAAAGTGGCACCGACATTGATGACCCCAAAAGGCATTCTTCTATATGCGAACGTCCCCCACATAGTGGTGAATGCCGTCTTATGACGATCCTCATACTATACCATTACCTGGTTATATCCAGAGTACCCATCTAGGAAAGATATCATCTGGGAGCCATTGACGATCTGCAGCACCTCATCTAATGAAGGTACTGGATAGTTGTCTTTCTCTGAGGCACAGTTCATATTGTAGAAATTCACACACAATCTAATCTCTCCATTCTTTTTTCTAACCGGGACCAAATTGGCCACCCATGTGGAGTGCCTAACTGGAAAAATGATTCTTGCTGATAGCAATTTTTAAACCTCCTTGTAGATGACAGGTTCTAGTAAGGCATTGATAGGGCGCTGCCGCTGGCGGAATGGCCTCACTTCTGTCTTAAGAGGGATAGTGTGTGTAATGACAGAAGTGTCATAGGTCTTCAAATCTTCATAACTCTATGCCACCACATCATGGTACCTTCACAACGCATCCGTGATTCCTCTCCTTTCCTCTAGCGTGCACACCTTGCCGATAAAAATATTCTTGATCTCCTCGGCTGTCCCAAGGTTGTGAGCATTGCACTGGTTGCTTATGGCCTCCTTTTTTGTTAACTGATCCTGATCTCTGATATAATCCAAGTCAAATATGCATTCTTGTTGAACCATGCCTCTGGGGATTGTGTTGGTTTTGAGGTTAATAACCCCCTTTATGTCTAGTTCGGCTTCCTGTGGATCAGCTTCATCAATTATCTAGGTTATGAAGATATCAAAACTTGTGATAAATTGAAGGATATGCTTGCCATCATTGAAAAATTGCATGTGGGTAACATTATCTAGGACTGATGGCGTGGACGTTAGCTCAACAGTAAATTTCTTGAGCCCTGACAAAGAGAGGGGTTGTAGAGTGCTGACTGCTTGAGCCAAGGCGTCAGCTGTACGATTCTAAGCACGAGGGATCAGTTATATATTGAATGCATCTAAGCCCTCCAAGATGTTCCAAACCCTATGCCTATAGTTTGTGAGTCTCCAATCATGACAGGAATACAACTTTCTAACATGTTTAACTACAAGCTCAGAATCCCTGAAAACTTGTAGCATTTTTACATTTTTCTTCAAGGCCATGAGGAGGCCAAGAACTAAGGCCTTGTATTCCGCTACGTTATTGGTGCAATAGAACTGCAATTGGTGGGCAGCAAGAAATGTCTTACCCGTTGGACTGATGAGTTCGAATCTAGCTCTATCTCCTTTCCTAGACTTTGATCCATCAAATCGGAGCATCCAACATGCGGAGGATTCCTTATCTTCGTGTCTAATTGAGCTTCTATTCCCTTTCGGCTGGCCGGTTAACCCTGTGATCTTAGGGGAATTTTTAGGTTCAATGTCTTGATCAACAGGTGGTTCTACTAGTGCCTCCTTTAGCGTTTCCATCTGAGAAGTAGCTATTTTTCTAACATATGCAACCGCTACTTGACACAAGCAACAATCAAACTCGGAGTGCACAGCATTATGAGCCCAGCACCAGTTTGACAATAAGAGATCCTACAAATTCATTCAGGACCCTAGGCTGAGCTGATCCCTTGTGCATTTTTCCATGAATTCCTAGAAACCATTAAGTAGTCCCCAGTCATCATCCTCATCAGACTCTTCATCGGCTTCTATCAATGTTTCTACGTCTGGGGGCATTCGCGTAGACCCAGTCGAAGGACTACACAACACCAACAACACTTCATCTGCATGTTCTTCTAGGAGCCCAACCTCATTTTGGTAGGCAAAATGGTGGTAATTCCCCAGGTCAGTCTCGGTGAACAGCACCTCGCTGAGATTATTATATTATGTGATCATGTACTTCATACGGGGTTTACGATCGATATAGATCTAATTTGGGAGCCCCTTCCATGGTAGCCACATGTGAGAAAGATCTGTGGTGGTGTATCCATTCAATGCCTTGGTGAATTCCCTTCCCAAGATGATTCGATATGCATCGAGAATGTCAGCCACTTGAATATCGATGACTTATTGTATCCGCGAGTCTACGATAATCTGCATCGGGATACAGTTTATTTCACCTACGATGTTGAGCTCTGTTTTGTCCAGCTGAGTCACCTTCCTTTTTGAAGGTGTGGGGGTGATGCCAAGAGCCTTGCATACTGCCAAAGGCATGACATTGGCAGACGCTCTTGAATCGAGCAGGCAGTTATGTAGGTTCTTCCCAAAGATTCTAATGGTGGTTAGAAAAAGGGGAGTTTCTGGTCTCCCTTGGAAGATGTCCGTAGGCGTGTCCATGTGAGCTATTTGACCTTTGTTCTTTTTATTATCCATATCCCTGGTCTTTCTAAACAGCTGGTCCTTGAAAAGCTGCCTGTTAGCCCTTTCTGACTCCTTTTCAATTTGTTTACTTGCTGATTGATTCATGAGAACATCCTTCCTTTTCCCACTATTATCCTTTATTTCTAGTTCTTTCCTAGGCTCTTCAAAGGTAACCATCTTAACTGAGATTTTTTGTGTTGTATTATAAGACAGCGTCCCATTAAGAACCCTAAAAAAGGCATGCCTTACAGCAGGGACCTTGAGTAATTTGAAGGCTGACAGGCTAATTTTTACCTTCTTGAACTCTTCTGCTACATATTCACCCATTTGCTTGATTTCTGAACTAAAAGCTTGGCCTATAGTAGAACTAGGAGGTTGGACCTTCGTTTGTCCAGACGGATTTTGGGATTGGCCTTGAGGCTGATTTTGTGACTGGTTTTGAGATTCATTTTTGTTGAGGTATTGGGTAGGTATGTGAGGAAGTCCAGGGTTATTACTGGCATTAGGATGAGGCAGAGTGGCTAAATTGTTTGGTAGGGTAGAAGTTGTAAAGGGTCCACCCGCTTGTCTATTCCTAAGGAAATAGGGAGTCGATATCTGATGGAATATGTGGAATTCATCTACAAATGACTCTTCTTCCTCTACCGTACCATTATCTACTGAATTAAAGAGCTGAGCCAAAGTTTGTTCATTACTTACCTCTTACGCTTCTTCATCCTCAATAGGAGCAGGTTCGACTTCGGGCTTGTTGTGATCACCTCGCGGGAACGACGCTTAGTTAACCATGAGATAGGAGGAATCATAGGACTCAGATGGGATGATGTCCCTGTAGTTGGCATTGTCGACTACGTTTTGTACCTCCACCTGGAAGATTTCAGCAGCTGTCTGGAACTCGGGACAATCCAGCTCGGAATGTCTGCTGGTTTTGTGAAGTCGACACCATCTGGACAAGATCGCCTCAGCCAGGTATACACTGCTAGACGTTGTTGTTGCTTACCGATTGATTGAAAGGCATAGGGACACCACCATTGTTGGGTCTGGTGTTCCACATGCGATTCTGCCTTTGAGAAGGCCTTCTTTCTGTATTTTGATTGGCATTTTTCCCCCTATAATTCTGCCCAGAGGAAGTGCCTGCTTCCCAATTATCCCCACTGTCCCTATTTTCTTGGTTGTCCCAGTTGAGATTGGCTTAGAAGTTACGCTGGGAGGCCTACAACTGGTTATTCTAGTTTTTTAGGTGTGTCATTTCTGTGGACATCTTCTTTATCATCTCAGTTAGTTCCTCTAACTTATCTTTCTCAATCGCGCCTCTAGGCGACGGGGCAGGATTTTCAAGAAAATCAAGCAGGACTGCCGGCTGATTCTAATAGGCTAGAGGAAAATTCAGTCCCGATAGGTACAAGGGCACCTGGGGTTGTTGGGGGTACGCCTGCTGTTGTGGAGCAATCTGAGAATAGTTATACTACTGCTGGGGCTGCATATAGGAAGGCGCAGGAAGCGCATAATTTAATGGTTGTCCTGAATGTGGTACCATAGGCAATTGAGGTACCTGGTTCATAAGAGGGGTTTGGTGAACAAATGCCTGATTAAGCCCTTGAATCTGTATTGGGTGGGCTACCAGCCCCAAAGAAGGTAGCGGGCCGGAGATATTCTGCCCCAAGTCTGCACTGGCGACAACAAGTTCCGCATAGGTGGTCACCAAGGTAGTGAGCGATGGGTGCATCCTTTTCACCAAGGCCGACGTGAGGTTGTCCAGCACTGCATAATAGACTGGGAGAGCCACCGCATTATTATGGAGGTATGGATCCTAAAGCCTTGTGTAGGCCTAATGGAAGTGGTCATTGAAGGAGCCAATAGGTTCATTGACTTCCCTCCTGACGAATATAAACTATTGGTAAAGCTCTGAAGGGCTGATGGGGATCTTGTATTTCTGCACGAAGGCATTCTTCATCAAATTCTATGAGGTAATAGATCCCCTTGGTATATTAATGTACCAGTAGAAGGCCTCTTCCCCCAATGAATGTGGAAAGAGGTAGCATGCAACGTCCTCATGGTCAACTTGCATCTCGGTGATGGTTGTCTTGAATATTTTGATATGCTCCTCAGCTATTCTTTGCAGATCGCGTGGATGGAACTTCGAACAAAATCCCTCCAGATTCTTGGGCATATCATTATAGGCAGCGAAGTGTATAGGTTAAGGGTTATGTGCTAACCAAGCCATGGAATGTGGCGGAGGTGGTGCTTGCTGTTGGAGAATAAGAATTTGGGGTTGTATTTGCAACACAACAGCAACCTGGGGCTGCACTTGAGTTATGGCTGACTGGACTGTGTCTTGGGCTGGAAAGGTTGGGAGAGGAGCAATCCCCCAGCTGCCGGAGATAGGAGGTGCAAATGCAGTTTGAGATGGGTGGGTGGAAGATGAAGACCAGCTGAATGAAGGTGAGGGTGGAATGGAAGCATATGGAATGGAGGAAGAGGAAGAGGCAACGCTACTTCCTTGAGCTCGCTTTGCCCTCGTAGGAGGCTGTAATTCTTTAAATTCTCCCTTGTTTGGTGTTAACCATAGAACTCTTTGAAATCTTTCCAAGGAGAATGATCCGATTCGATCCAGCTTCACTTTATCCCTTAACTTAATATTTCCACCATGGCCCTCCTTCTAGTGCTAGTTCTATTGATGGTGTTTTTATGCACTTCTCAACACAAGTAGTGCATAGGTGCACTACCTCTCTTGAAAGACAATCTTCTACAATCAGATTGCAGAACACTATCCCAAGGTCTCTCGGATGTTAGGTCATGACAGTGCTTAGATACCTCAGTAGTTTGATATGATTTACTGGAATCACAAGGCGGTCTTACAGAAAATATAAAGCATGGACACAAAGCATGGAAGTTGGATCTTAAAATGGAGTTCATAGGATGGAAAGTTGTCATGCATTGGCTGTAGGTTCAAACAGCGATCTTTGACACCATTTAGTTGTTGGTTTTGGCTTTACAATGTGTAATGAACCTTAACATAGGTCAGTTCTTAAAAAAAGGAAAATGCAAAGGGAAAGAAAAGTTTCTAAGTCTGAAGCTAGCTATGAATAGTGATAATGGAGTTCCTGCAATGGACAATTCCTCAAAACAATATCCCACTTAACAAGGGATTTCACAGTATCATGAAAATTATGCTATCTTCTAAGGTTTATAAATATTTCATCTCTCATTCACCATGTACATGCATGAATCAAAGATAAATGTTCAGAGCAGCCTCGAAATCAAGTCCAGACTAACTTTGCACAACTATCTACCATCAACAAATAGTAAAAAGTATGGAAAAAAAATCATCAACAAGGCAAGAATATTCATAATCACCCAACAGCATTCTAAGATCTATCCAAAGAAATAAGATAACTAACTAAACAACAATAGAATCTAAGTGAAACATCCAACATTGGAGACTGAATCAAGCAACATGGGAGAAACCAAGAAAATACACCAAGTCAATGCTTTTTCTTATAAATTTTTGCAGCATGTCTTTACAACAACTCAACTCTCACTTTTGCAAATGAGAGGAGTGCCCTATTTATAGTTTCTCAAAAGTTAAATAAATGGCCAAGATTCATTCTTATTATGTGGCTAAAATTCATTACAAAATAGCGTTTCACCTACCCTCAAATAGATCCTAATTTAAAATTACATTTTCGTCCCTTTCCTATTTTGTCTTCTAGCTGATGACACTGTAGCTCTTTCGTCATTTAACAAATTGCTATTTTTTTGCTGTAGCTACTCTTCAGGAAGGTCTTCGTCTTTGGCTGGGCTGTCCTCCTGCTCCTCGGAAGCTGTGTTCTATATATTTGAGGATGACCGCCTGGAGCTTGTCTATTTCAAGGATTTCACATTGTAACGCCTGATAGCTCCATTCCTTAGCATTTTCTTTTAGCCTTTTCCAATCTTCATCATATTTTGAGCCTTGGTCTTTGAACAGCTCGGATTGGTCGAAGGCACAGGCAGCAAAACTCAAAAATTTTGTTGTGATTTCTCCAGCTGTCCCGTCCTTCATCTTCTCTTGAAAGTGGGGTTTGATCTTCTCTGGATCCATTTGTACAGTGGGCATATCATAGCCCGTCATCAACTTAAGGTACTGGGCACATTCCACCTGGATTTCCTTGATCCACTCAATGTCTGGATCCACTTTGCTCAGGATTTGCTCCAACCTCTCCTTCGGGTTGTCAAAGTCTCTGCGCCACACATCCATTAGCCAGTGATCTTCTTTTTTAAACTCTAGATTCTCCTCCCACGTGGCCTTAGACATTTGAATGATAGCTTCGATCCTTGGGAAGGTGGAGTCGTAGGTTGTGGAAAAATTGGTGCAGAGCCTCCTTGTGCTCTCCAGAGATATTATTAAGTCCAAGAACTTGTTGGCTGTCCGCACAGCCCTGTTGATTCCCATGTTCCCGACGAATGAGACTTTTCAGAACCAGTCCTCGGTGGTTTTCTCCAAGTTCTTTCTTCTTTCCATTTTGTCGATCTGTTCTTTGGAAAGCAACTAAGGTGCGGCCGTGCAGGTGGTGGGTAGGTCGTCCACTGAGGACCATTGCTATATATAATCTGTTAAGGCAGCAACCTGTACCTTGAACTCATCCTTGGAGATTTTATCCTGCTTTATCAGGTGCACTATTGTGGCCACCGACTCCTCAAGGTGCTTGACCTTCTGTTCTCTAGTTGTAGTCCCTAGGTCAATGGTGGAGATGTTGTAGCTCACCCCTGCCTGGCCAATAGTAGGCATTGTAATTTATGCTACTCGGGAACTAGAAGTGTCCATTGTTATCTTGGATCAGACCTTGGGCTTCTTCTCCTTCTTTGTCATGATTTGGGATCGAGCTAAGATGGCCTCCAACCTTTCCCTTGGGTCCTTCAGCACAGAGGTCTTTTCTTCGAGTTGCTTATCCAACCATTTAGGCATGGCAGACTTCCCCTTGGGTGAATCATGGCTACCCTCGCCCTTCTCAGTCAAAGGCAAGACTTCTGCTTCCTTTTCCTTTTGGGATTCTCCTTTCTTTTGGGCAGCATCCTCCTCCTCTTCGTCGGAGTCATGAATGAACATGAGGCATTTGACAAGGAGCTTGGTGGATGGTTGTTGGATGGGGCTTTCTTCTTTTCCTGCTTCTTCCTCTTTCTTATCCTTGATAGCCTCGGCCTCGGGGCTTTTGGCAACATGTGTCTCAGCCTCAATTAAGTCCTTTCTCTGCTATTCTTTTGGTGGCTGCCCCTCTTCACCATGTGGTGACTCCTCTGCCTCCTCCTCGACAGACTTCGAGGCTTCCTGTTCTCGTTCCTCCAACTCCTTTGAAATTTGCATTGTGGCTTCCATAGCTGGTGGCCCTATCGGTGGTTGTGAAGGTTGAGCCATTGCAAGGACTTGGGTGAGGGCTGCTTGGAGAGTTGGATCCATCAAGATCTAGGAGAGCTCAGGGGGAAGGTTTTGCATATGTCGTGTAAGAGCCTCGGGCATAGTGGCAGTGGGAATGGGCGATGTTATTGTTCCCAGAGGGAGTGATGTAATTGGTGACATGGTAGCAAAGGAAGGGGAGTGGTCATGCTAGAAGAGGAATCTATGACGACTATCGACCCGGTTGGGGGCGAAGGGGCAAGATGGACAAAAATGTCCACTACCAGCGAGAAAGCGGTGACTGTAGCTAGGGAGGTGGGCAGTGCAATAGGAGGGGCACAGAGAGCCAATGGAGGCCGAGATTCCTCCACACCCACTGCTTGTTTAAGCCTTTTGGGAGATGAGCCTCCCGTTTCTTTCTTCGCCTATTCCTTGGGATCTTAAGACTGCGCAGCCTCTGTTCCTTTCTTTTTTTGGGACCTGGTGACTGGAGGAGACTTGGAGGTCCCACCAGTCGACGTGGTGGCCCCAACATCCTCTGTGGCACTTAGCTCACTTTTGAGCCCCTCATAGGTCAGGACTACTCCTTGTCACTTTAGATGTGCCACTTGCCCCTCGATCCACTCCTTAGTATGAGTTATGATTGGCTGGGTGATGGTGTCTAGGTCATCGACCTCCTGTTCATCCTAGTCGATTGATGGTATTGGCAGGTTGGCAACTGCAGGGTACCTCGGGTGCATGATTGTGGACTCATCTTCCTCGATCTGGTTTTATACCGGGAATGGTTGCACTCTCCTCAAGAATAGTACCGTCATGCACATGTAGTGCCTTGCGCGCACCTCCTTGTCATCTTGGCAGTCAGCCTAGAAATCTTCAATATGATATTGATGGGAATAGGCTGGCCCCAGTGCTTTCCTGATGTGGCCATGTGGATCTATCCATAGGCGAGTAGTGTACCAGTTGAAATGGTACTCCTTCAGCTCCTTCTCAGAGTTATTGGTACAATGGGAGGTCTACAGTCAGTACATGCCCTGGCCGAGGGTCATGGGATAGATCCCTGCTATGTGCTTGTTGCTAAAGATTGCCTAGAGGTGTTGGAGTTACTGAGAGAGCTCCAAGAGGATGATTCTATCATTGGGGTAGTGAGGCAATTTATTCGGCCTTTCAGTGAAGCCCTGGGCCTGGATGTACATAAACTTAGGATACTAGATGAACAGAAAAACATATTACTTCAGAAGCACCCTGGCGCTGTGGGAGACCCTCCTCTCGAAGTCCCCGACAATCAACCTAATGATATGGCCAATGAAGGCGTCATTGACCCTGCAGTAGTCTTTCTTGAAATTCTAGTATTGGAGCTGTAGTTATTTATCATAGGCCTTTAGCCCTCACTTCTGCCCCTAATCAAGTGCCACAAACAACCCGTTGTATTATCTTTGATCTGCCAGTGAATATTCAAGGTAGGAGGTCATGTAAAACATGGAGCTCTTTTTTATGTTGACAAACTGCTCATGGAAGCAGTCACTTATGATTCTACCCTAGTAGAATGAAACCTTCATTGTGACATCCTCGTTTCCCTGCAGGATCTGCTCAATATAGTATGCCATCCACTCCTAGAAGTAGGCGGCCGTCAGAAGACCCATCACCCTACTCAACATGGTTACCAGGTCATGGTAATCCTCGTGGAAATCACTACAGAAGAGTTCCTAGGGAACCTTTGCAGTGTTGGCTCATTTTTCCTTAAGCCAATGGAGGTTTATTGAATTCTTGCATCTTGTTGGGTTATTATTCCACGCTGCCTAACATTCTTCTAATGTGGGGACCTCCATCTGTTGGAACGTGGGAATGTGGAATGTCTTGGTGATCCCTTCTGGTGACATATCTGCGAGGATGTTCCCCTCCTTATTAACAATTGTCCTGGTCTCAGTCTGGTAGGCTTCTCAGCAAGCCATGACTAATTCGGGCGCCATGAGAGATGGAAGGAAACCGGCAGCCTTAGCTATGCCACTCTGCCTTATCAGTCTGACATTCTTTGTTGTTGGGTTTACCCTGACCCTTTGCGTGAATTCATCAATATCCACTTGGCCAATGTTAGTGTCTATAATTTTCTTCCAGTCCGTTGTGACCTTTGAGTGGAGCGGCTCGCCGAGGAATTGATACTTCATTTGGTGTTTGTCTTCTTTCCTTCGAGGGGTCCTTCCTGACTTCTTTCCCTTGTCCCTTTTGGCAGATGCCCCTGAAGTTCCTACACCCGATTCCATATATTCTGCAAGCAGGGACAAAGTCAACACAATAGATCATCAAAAGCATTCATGTTAGTCCATATATTGTAAACAACATCTACTTCAAATAATCAATCAATCATATCATGAACTTTCATCTTTAGATGTTATTGATCTTTCATTAAGGGAATTTGGACAATCCAGGCCCGAAGGGCCGGACTTCCCTGGCAGAAATGCTGTCTAGATGGAAAAATGTAGCGGAAAGCTCCCGAAGACCTTCTTTGGTCAAATTTTAATATTCCATGAGGTTCATGATGAAAAGGACCCAAAATCAGCACGTGGGTGGAGGTTAGATTCCAAATTGGGGATCGTTAGGATTGATTTAGGAGAGTTAGGAGGTCTCAAGCTGGAAAGCTATTGGGAGATGGCAGTTTGAAGAGGCAGACAGCTGACGAAAATCCAAGGACGGAAGTCCGGGGTCTGTGGCCCGGGGGGCCAAAGGACAGTCGGCATAAAGTCATTTCGTTTCTGAGGGCTTGGGTCGATGACACTGGGATGGCAAGCGACTTTCGCTGTTTGAGATGGCAAACACCAGACGGAAGTCCTGGAGGAGAAGCCCTGCATCCAGAGCCTGAGGACGTGCTTTGTGTATTAGTTCAACGGCGGCAATTGGCAGGGTGGAACCTGGCAGTTGGAACGCTGAGCGGGGATTTTCGTTTGGAACGGCGGGCGAGGATAGGAATCTCAGGATGCGGGGCCCGGTGAGCAGACGGTCGTTGAAAGTTTGGCGAGATCCCACGGCAGACTGTGCTTCGGGACTTGGTAAGCAGAAGGACGGGGAGGAATTTCCCTGACAGCGAGAGAGTGGCAGACTTTCGAGAACGGAAGTCCGCCCACCGAGGCCTGGGAGGTCCAGAGGACGGAGCTCCATTAGCACAAAAAGCAAGTCGACAGCGGGGAAGCAGGCGGGATCCGGAGCATAGGCGACACCAATGACCCTACCATGAGAGTGGAGGAAATTAGGGTAAGTAGACCTGACGACCGGAGCCCGGAGGCCAAAGGTAAGGCACAAGTTAAATTGCGAGGAGTCAAAGTCAGATGGGAAGGCGGATCTCATAGACCGGGACGCCGGACAAACTTTGCCGTGGGCGACGGAAAAATAGCTGGGACACCCCGGAGGTGGATCCTCGGGGTCCCGGGCCCGAGAGGCCTAGCGGACACATTTTCAGTTTCATGTTTCATGGCGAGGAGGAGGCCGAGATCCGACATCCAGGAGGCAGGGGAGATTTGGCAATTTAGGCACGGCGAATTGCAAGCGGAACTCCGGGACAGGAAGTCCGACGGGCTGGGCCCAGAGAGCGATGTTGCCATTGGCAAGTTTTCAAAGTTTGATAACCAGACAGCGAAGGAAGGGCTCGGGCCTGAGGGAGGCAATCTCCCTGTGCGAAGAACGGCTGAGGACAGGAGAAGTCCTGGATCAGCGAGGAGGTCATTTCTAAGAGGCTTGTCGATTTTCCAACACATGGGTTTGGTGCGTAAATTTGTGTCCTATCATTTTATGCCTTCTTATCAATTGTTCATTGATTTAAATCTTCCAAAATCACAAAAAAAATGCATGGGAGGGCAAACGGATGGCCTACCTCAAACGCGGTATGTGGCGGGACGTGGGATCCACCAACGGTCGATGAATGATGCTGAGGGCGATGGTCGAGACGATGTCGAAGATGGTGGGCTCCAAATTATAGCTTGCAAATTTTGCTCCAATCCTGCAAGATGATAATGACTGGCCAGGCTAGGCATTTTATACCTCAACCACCATGAATGAGTGCATTTATTGCACGTACGACCACAAAATAGGTTGGTGAATTTGAAGTTGGTGACGGCGGCGGGAAAGCCAGTGCTCGACATCTGGGAGGACGCAAGACAACGGTCGTCGCTTGAAGTTTGATCAGTTAAACGGCGACAGCGGGAAGTGGGTTGAGACCCGGAGGGGGGAGCGCCGCCATCACGAAATTCCAGAGACGGAATTCTGGATGTCCGGGCCCAGAAGATGCCACGGCAGGTAGGGGATGGTACCAGCTTCGAACGACAAAAGGGCCGGTGGGACTCGGGGAGTGGGGTGCTGCAGAGAGTCCACCGTCGCGGACGACGAAACTCAAATGGAACCCCGAAGGAGGAACTCTGGGGTTCGGGACCCGAAGGGCGGGACGCCGCCCAAAAATTTTGATGAGTTTAGACGTAGGGCGGCGGGTCAGACCCCAAGGTCTGGAAGGATGCTCGACAAATGCTGCAAGGAACAGAATTTCCAGAGGAGAAACCCGAACAGGGAATCCCGGACTCCCAGGCCCGGAAGGGCCCGGGGCCGTTTTCAGGGCCGAATAGCCAAAGGGACCCCGCGAGGCGCCGGAATGTAGCAAAACCAAAAGGGGAGGGCATGGTCAATTTATGGTGGGACTTTGAAGCAACATCGACCATCTGAGACATTAAAAAGTAGGGCACGCAAAATGAGGCAGTGACAAAAAAGACCCAGCAAGGCGAAAGAAAAAATAGGGGGGGTCCTCATTCCGAATGGGGCATGTGTGCTAAGGGCACAATAGTTCCAAAGTGGATGCTATTTTATACAAAATTTTGGTTAAGAGGCTCATGTACCCTACTAAAACAAGAAAAGATATTATTTATATTGTGATCCTCACCTCTCAGTTCATAGAGGATCCACATGAGTCTCTTTGGGGTGCCACAAAAAGAATCTTAAGGTATGTGAGTGGTACACATAATTTTGGTATTCATTATTCTCCCACACATAAGTGTGAGCTAGTTGGTTACACTGATTCTAATTGGGTTGGTTCAGTGGATGATAGAAAATCAATATATAGTTATATTTTCTCACTTGGATCTAGAGTTGTCTCATGGAGTACTAGAAATTAGGCAACCATGTATCTCTCTTTTGTAGAAGCAAAGTATATTGCAGCAAAAGCAACCAGTTATCGATCCATATGGATCCAACAGATTTTAGAAGATCTACGCTTTTTTTAGAAAATCCAACCACTATTTATTGTGATAATAGTAGTACCATTGTAATGACAAAAAATCATGTGTTTCATGCTAGATCAAAGCACATTGAGATCGAACATCACTTAATCTGAGATTCAGTTCAAGATGGGATAGTGGAATTATAGTTTTACCCTACATCTAAGCAAGTTGCAGATATTTTTACCAAAGCACTACCTACAACTAGTTTTGTTGCTTTAAGGAATTGGTTGGGACTCATCCCCGTTGCTCATGTAGGGGGAGATTGAAGGCATGCACGATCAATGCCTTCATGCACTTCATGCAATCTATTATTACATAATAAACTACAATTGTGTGTAGTCTTCTTTTTCAGTGGTAGTTAAATAAAAATATATTTAGCTTTTTAGAATTTCATGCATTGTTCTATTTAGAATCTTCTTTGTTAGTTCATAGCTTCATGTGATGCATAATAAACAACATGACTATGCAGTTGTAATAGTTAGGTTTTAGAATTAGTTTTTTTAATAATATCTTTCTACTAGTAATCATACTTATATGAGTAGACTAGACATTAATTTCAATTAAGGATTTTGTACTCTATTTTTTGAATTGAATAATACAAATTTCTTCTCAACAACATTTTTCACTTTCTATTAGATCAGATTTGTATTGATTATTGAATTTAATGTTTGTTTAAATTTCCAGTATAGTATAAAATCTTAGGGGTGATCCCACAAAGTTGGTTTACAATTTTTGGGAGATTCTATTTTTTGTTGAAATCACATATTTTTAGAAAATATAATCATTTAAGCCTTAAAAATTTCCATTTAAAGCATTCCAATTGAAGAGGGTTTGATTGAACCACCTTAGATCAAAACAACTTGGATCTAGAACCTCGCTAATTTTAAACCATACCTATAACAGAGTCACCTTTATACCTATCAAAATGTAGATAAAAAACCACTTTTGATTTACCTTTTGGGGGATCAAATCAATTCATTAAATTTTTTTTTTGTAAGTATGTAGTCCTTATTATAAGCTTCCCAAATAGTATAATTTTAAATAAATTTAATTTAATTTTAGATTTATTTTTTATTTCTTGTGAATGTAGGTTTTTCACCGAAAATCAAGCTCTTTGTTATGCACATGTGGAAAAATAGAATATTATCATTTTATTTTATTTTAAAAAATATGAGTGCACCAGATATTGAAGTCCTTGATCAAACAAAAATAAAATTTAATTTCGTTACATGTGAAAAGAGTTATGTGTTATACAGTCTGCCTATGTCTGAATTGTAATTGGTTTGACTTCAAAACTTGATTAAGGAAAAAATATTCAATAAAACACTATGAAACCAATTGGAAGCACTCAATATCGTAGTTACAAATCTAAATTTAAAAAAATTAGAATTTTCCCCTTCATGGAAAAAAGTTATGTGTTATACAGTGAGCATTGATAGATCCCCTCAAAAAAATTCTTGGTTCCACCTTAAGTCTATGAAGAATTTGGCTTGGGTCCTTGTTTCTGATATTTGGTCATGTCCCAATCACTATATTATGGTTTTATGTTGATTTAAACCTTTTAGAAATGGTCTATAAGTTATACAACCCTTGGTCCTTGTATTATTGTAGTGACTTGTATTCCCGATCTCCAGTTGCCTAAGTGTGTTGTAGAAAAATGGTCCCTTGTCATTTTCATGGAATTTTAGGTCTTGTTTCATAGTGTTGGAACTATGTTGCTTTGATTTTATGTTGCAACATGGCTTGAACATGCTTATTTAGCTAATAAAACTCAAAGAACGACGTCTTGTGAAGGTGTTGTGAAGTGTTGTAAAAAATTTCTACATTCTTCTAGACTCTATTTAATGCAATTTACCTAAAAACCACCTTTTCACTTATCAATAATCCCTATTTTGAAGTGTCGTAAAGTCTTGTAACAAGCTTTCACACTCTTCTAGACATATTTTCACTATTTACACCCTTCTCAGACTTTATTTTATCTCTTTATGCCCTCATAAGTTGTCATTAAGTGTATTTTTGAATGTTATCTTGAAAAAAAACCATTAAATACAACATTTTTCTTGACATTTTTTTAGGTCCTAGGTGGGACCCATTCACCATGGGAGGCGAATGAGTCCCCCTTGGCCCTAACTTCAAAATATTTCAAATTTCCTTTCGAAATTTTATTCAAAATCACTTGATGTGGCTTGTGATGAGGTATGAATAGATACTAAGGCATGCAAGAATTATATAAATAAGTTATTTTCACCTCATTTTACATCTCCTCACTCATTCAAGCATTCAATCTCACATTTCAAGCATTCAAGAATTTTGCATCATCTTTTCAAGCACTATTCAAGCACTTTGAAATAGCCATTAACATTACTGCAGGCTTGCATTATCAAGGGTTAGGTAAGTTGATAGCATTTTCATGTTATTAGTTTATCTTCCTCTTTCATTTCATTATCTTTTCAAGGGTTTAATTACCAAAAGTGGGGTTTGACTAATGCTTACCCCTATTCACTAACCCTCAATCTTTTTCCCCTATTGCATGTTTGTTTGTATCTCTTTGTATGCAAATTTTTATAGGTTATTAGATGTTGAAGATTGATTTCCAAGTCAACTAGGTGCTTCAAGTCAACTTGAGTCAAATTCAAGCTTGGAGAGAGTTATTTGTTTGTTTTTCTGCAGAACTGACTTTGGCAACCCGAACAAGTAGACTTTTCTAGGTCTGGTGTTGTAGAGTTGTCTCCTAATTTTTCAAAAAATTGGAAGAGGATTGATTCACCACCTATGGTGAATGAGTCCTACCTTAGGACTGAAAAATCTGAATTTTGTTATATTTGGATCTTGACAGATAGAAACCAGTTCTAGACACTTTTTCACTAGGTGGAGGACTAATTCACCACCTTGGGAAAATGAGTCCCACTATGAAAATTCAGTAATTTCCATCAGCATCCAAAAACCTCTAGAATCATCACAATTCATGCAGATACACTCAGATTCATTTCTATACTTTCTATTTTGCATTATTTCTTCATTTACATAGTTATTTGCATTTCACATTATGTTTTCAAACAAGTCATAAATCTTTGTTTCGAATTAATTTTCAGTCATTCAGATTAGTCAATTGCATTTAATTAAGTTCATTTACACTAAAAAACATTGCATACATCCTAATTTGAGTGATACATTAGCATTTTTGGCCCTATCTCTCTGTCGTTTAGGTGAAAAACCCTAGAAGTGCAAGAGTAGTCCATAGGGTCCCAAAAATATATGTTTCATTTTGGTGAACTAGAATTTTGAACACTTTGAATTTTTGATTGTATTTTCATATTGCATCTTAGTTTCCATTTGCATTAGCATTCAATTATGACATTGATTTGTTATTGTATTTTAGGACTTTTCATTTTGCATTAGTGAAAACTTCATTTAGCCTGCATTTTTGCATTACATCTCATTGAAAAAAGTAAAAATTTGCATTCTGCATCTTTCATTGCATTCTATAGAGCATTTAAATCATCTTTAAATTTTTGGAAAACACTAAAAAACTTCATACTGGGACTCATTCGCCACCCAAGGAAAATCAGTCCCTCTGCACTTTTTAGATAGCATTTCTAGCATTTATTTGCATTTCTATTTCCTGTAGTTGGATTTTTATTATAGTTAGTAGAATCTCTATTATTTGCATCTTATAGCTCTTAGATTAGCTTGCATTTTCATTTTCCCCTCCTTTGTGGTCCTTGCATGAGTTTTTGGTGCCTCGTTGATAATACTTTAGTGAGAAGAAGTTCTAGACTCATGGCTTCCTATGATAGCACTTTCATTGTGGACCTTGGGATCTCATGAGCTTCCACTCCTAGTATGGACAATGGTGCATTAGGCCTTGAAAATACCATTTCCATGCCTTCACCTTTCCATACAATGAATTTCGATAGCCAAAACAATTCCCTCTCACAAGAAAAGTTCATTAATATTCATGAGGACTTTGCACATTTACAACAAGACATGTGAATTGAAAAGATTTCCACAACTGCCATACCTGCCATTGAGAATCTTAATTGTTTGATTGAAAGTGGTGATGGCTTGCAAGTGATGAAGAAAATTTATGAGATTTACAATAAACATGCCTCTTCAAATATCAAATCTGCAACCATTCCTGTAATCCAAGGAGCACCTCAAGTTCCTACCTCTTCAACCATTGCTTCCATCCCAACTTATACCAATCCACAAGTCCATACAACTATGCATCAGGCTACTTATTTCCTGATTTCAACTAGCATTCCTACTTCTTTTGTGGCATCACAAGTCCCTTCCACCACTTTCACACCCCTTAGCATTCCTTTCACCTCCCCTAACATCACTTATACTCCATCACCATTTTCCCTTCCACCTCAACCCACATACCATGATCCCCTTCTTACACAACTCCTTACCACTGTTTCATCTATGCAACATCAACTTTCCACCATTAGTCAAGGTCAACCCACTCCAACCACATACCATGTTTGCAATAGCCCCTTATCCTTAAAAATATTATGTACCTTGATGCCACAAGGGATAAAAATTCCTTGGTTTGATAAATACAGAGGAAAAGGAGATCCTATCAACCATGTAGATGCTTATACAACTTTGTGTAGTGTTGTCCTTGATGATAAAATTTTAGCAAAACATTTTCCAAGGATATTGAAAGATACTGTATTAGAATGGTTTTTCAACTCGCCCAATCATTTTATGTGTTCATTCAAGGAGTTGGTGGATTCTTTCATTAGTAACTTCCAAGTACATATGACACCTAAAAAGACAATAGTATACCTTATGAGATGTAGACAAAATACGAATGAAAAATTGATAGATTTCATCTCATGTTACCAATATTTATATGCTCAAATTGATGTCAAAATTCCCAATGCACATCTACAAAATATGTTTATCTAAAACTTGCACACCAACCTTCAGGATAAACTCACCATGATGAAATTTCCTTCATTCATGCATTTATGTACAACCTTATGTGACTATCAAAATTAAGTTTCAAGTCATGATTCAAAATCCACTTCTAGCCAAGTTGAAAAACCAAAGCAACACACAAAACTTTCACAAACCTGATAGATGCTTTTTATAGTTTAATCTGCCTCCTCAACCTCAACCACAACCAACCCAATCCATTTCAAATCAAATGTCCACTATTGAGGAAATCGTGCCTTAGCATTATGGGGATCTGAAGAGACAATTCACTCATTTACTTGATACTCTCCATAAAATAATGAACCAGTTAATTAAAAAACACATGCTCACTTTACCGCCTATTAGACCACTTGATCCAAACCAACCGTTACCACCTAATTTCAAGCCTAACGCTTATTATCGCTTTCATCATCAAATGGGAATGACACTAAACATTTAGTTCAAGACCTCATTGAGTTAGGCAATTTATCCATTGATGGTGTTAATGATCAAGGCAATAAGTTTGTTGCACCCCCTAACCAAAATTTACAAATTTTTTCCAACCCCATGCCTAAACATACTGCCTCATTTGTCAAGGCTAGTGAACCTTCAAACCCTAATGTAATGACTGTTGATACAAATAGTGAACAACATGATACAACTCCTATTGTTACCCAAGTTAGTCCTATGGATAATTTTGTGGCTATGATAGACATTATCCCTCATAAGGGTTGAACCACTAAATCACTTGATATTACTTTTTCTGCTAAAGAAATACTACACAAACTTCTTGATGGTCCTCTTTACATAGCTAGAAAAATCTATGATAATCCCACTAATGGGATATTAATAGATGACGCTTGTGGTGAGAAAATGATCATAGAGCAGTTTCTATTATTACATGAACTATATCAAGTGGAATATAATTTTTGGTGTAAATAAAGTCTTGTACCTAGTTAATTCATCACTAGGGGACTTATTTACACATGTTAAGTTTACTTAGGTCATAAGAAGGAATATTTCTAGAAGATGTTAGTTGTCATTAGTTGTTATCTTATCTCTGACAACTACTACATGTGAACCTAGGTAAGTGTGATTATTTGTCTCATGTCGTATGATTAAGACACTTGTCATAATCTTATGACATCTTGTATCTCACCTTGGTTATATAACCAAGGGGTTTCTACTACATTGTACAATCTCAAATCATCTCATATCATTGACATTGAATATAGTTTATTCTTGTCACATTCTATTCTCTGTGCTTTCCATTTGGTCCATAGATCTTGGCATCCATAGCCAATTCTAACATGGTATCAGAGCAAGTTGGGTGCCATTGGAGAGTCTTTTTCTGAAGAGAGATACCAGATTTGGGAGGTTCCATTTTTGGCTCTTTGTTACAAGTTCATATTGGAGCTTGTTGGTGAAAATCCAATCTCAACATTGCATCTAAAAGGTTCGATAAAGTCAATTTTTTCTTTTGTTTCGTCCAAGTCGGACATACAAGGCCAAATCTATAAGGGTTTGAAGCTAAAGTGTGATTGCCAGATCCAGAAGGTAGCTGCAATTTTGAAGCATTTTGGGTCAAATCCGACCCTGCCATTGTGTCCAAACGGGCCAAAAACCCTAAGGTTGACTATCAATTCATCCAAATCAAAGTAGTTGTCTATGAGGCAAAAAAAAATTTCCCAAGGAGAAGTATAGCCCTCAGTTTGTCATAATGACGCACGCTACGATTTTTCAAAAAATAGTTTTTTAATCCGTCAAAAAAAATTTGAACTTTTTTTTTGAAAAATCAATTTTCAGGTGATTACATTCTTTCTAAAAAAATTATTGTAAAATCTTTTGTATTAAAAAAAATCTAAGAAAATTGTTTGCGGATATTTTTCTAGCCGCGGTACAGAGTACCGCAGACCAATGTACCATAGCGTACGAGGGCTACCACACGGAAAACTATCCACTAGCCAACACTCAAAATAACTGGAGGAATTTAGTAAAATCTAGCTTCCTTCAACAAATCTATGGGCATTTAAAAATCCGGGTGACGAAAGAAAAAAAACCAGCGAGTCAAATCAGCCATAGAATATTCTTCAAGAATATTCCATTCGGGCATATACTGATAGTACAGAGAATATTCTGGTAGGGAGGAGTGACATTGACAGTGATGGCTAAATGGATGTCAAATTTAAAAAATAATATTGTTGATGTCATCCTTGTGTCAGCATTCTAAAAAATTTTTTTCCCCCCTCACAGTTTGCATTTTAATTTTTGAAGATGAACTTTGAAGCTCCATATCTTGCTCATTCTGACTCCTTTTTTCAAGATTTTTTTTTTTTATTTGGGCTAATTGTTTGTGCTCTATGTAGTGGTGCAATAATTTTTTGGTTTTGTAGTTTGGTTTCCCAAAAATTGCAGATTCTCATAGGTATTGCTGCTTCGTCCTCTTTTTGAGAACTTCGAGAGCTCATATCTTGCTCCTACGGTAACATTTTTGGGGGAATTTTTTTTGAAAGTGCATAATTTTTTGTGTACTTCTCAATGGAATGATCAGATTGGTCTCATTTTTTAACAAAAATTGTACCTGATTCTATGGCCAAATTTTCCATTTGCATGCACCAAGATCAAAGACCACTTTGTGGTTTTTGGCAAGTGGCAATTGTAAATGCACTAAATATAAAGTGCCAAATCAGATATTTCTTGGGGGAGTTTCTTGATTGAGTGATTTGGGGGGGTAATATTGCAATGATTTCTTGCATTGTTTTGCTTGATTGGTGTTCTTGCAAATAGGGAAATCTCAAATTGAACTCCTAACTCCACATAATTATGCTACATGGAGGAAATCAGTATGGAATTATCTCATGATGAAAGGTCAAATAGGTCATCTAAAGGACACAATTCAAAAACCTACTGATGCTAAAGAATTGGAAAGTTGGGAGATTGATCGTGAGAAAACACTTGGATGCATATGTTCATTAGTCTCATTTGATTTGCAATTTCATATTGAATCATGTAATAGACCTAAAGAGGCATGGGAGACTTTTGAAAAATTATATGGTAAAAATGATAAGATTAGAGGTTATCAAATTGATAATGATTTGATGAATCTTGATCCTAAATTTTTTAAAGAAATCGAAGACTACATCTCGAAAATCAACCAACTAAGAACACAATTGAAAGAATGTAGTATTGAAAAAGAGGATTTACAATTGGTTCTGAATGTGTTATCCAAGCTTGGTCCTGATATTTGGTATTTGTTTCTAGCTTTCATACCCATCGACTTTTTATGGGAGAATCATATGTTGATCCTAAGTTTGATGAATATTTAAATATCCTAATCTAAGAGGAAGCTAAGTTAATGAACATGGGTCTAATCAAGTCTTCCAAGCCACAAGCATTGGTGGCTAATGAGTCTAAGGTATAGAAAGAATCAGGGAATCTTGATGAGAAGCAAAAGAAGAAAAATAACATTCCACATAAAGAATCAAAATCCTCATCATCATCAAAAGGAGAATCATCAAAGAAGGAGAGACCTTTTTGTGTATATTGCAAGAAGGATGGACATGAAGAACACTATTTTTATAAGAAGGATATTGATGAGTTGAAAAATCTTCTCAAAAGGAATCACATTGATTTTCCTTCTAGAATGTATGAATCTTCTTCCCCTTCTACTTCAAAATAGTCTAAAAAGGACAAAGGTCAAACTTTAGGATATAAAGGACAAGCTCTTTATGGTCATTTAGGTCCATTATCAGGGAGATGGCTTCTAGATTCAAGAGCATCACATCATATGGAATCTTCACAGACTATATTCTCTTCATTTCAGCCTTGTACTATGTCTCCTATATTGATGGGAAAAAATACATACATGTGTGTAATAGGGAAGGGATCTATTAGAATTAGGGACAAAATTTTTTAGGATGTCTTGTGTGTTCCTCATTTGATGAACAAACTTCTTTCCATTTATCAGATTACACATGGTGGAGATGGGAGAACTGTGGAGTTCACACCTGATTCTGTCATCATTCGAGACTTGGAGACTAGAGAGATCATTGATACTAGGGTGGTTGATCATTCATCTCGATTGTACACCTTTGCACAGTTTGCTTCTAATGATGAAAATTTTCCTTTGACTATTGATCATATGAACCATGATTCAGAGGAGACATTTGGCTTCTCGAACCTGGAAATTCACACATTAGTTCTAGTACTTGAGCCATGCATTCTATCTCCTCCACCTACTATTGTAGTTGATGATGCTTGTGATTCCATATTTTGGGGTCCTTGTGATTCAGTGAAGTAGTATATACATAGTCTTCTAGATATGGCTACTTTGGATGACTTCCTAACAAGTATTTTAGACTTGTTTGTGGAGTCTCATCTTGCAGATTTGGAGGAAACCATTGATGACATTCATCTTCTCTTTGATGGAGAAGAACCTTCTTTAGTTATTGTGAAGGAACACCTTGACCCTCTTGTTCATTCTCTACATGATCATTCTTCGCAAATTGGCGTGAGTGTGGATACTTTTGGATAGAATTTGGAGGAGGCTTCTTTGTCTTTAGAGGGGATATCTTTGTCTTTGGATTATGTTCTACATCAGTCTCTACTAGATGTTGGGTTTTCCTCTTCAGCAGTGTGGCCTAAAACGCTTGTTTGGAGTATGTCAACTTTTAGAATTGACATGGAGACAATTGAGCATGATTTGGAGACATCATCATACATCATACATCTTAACATCCTACATACATCCATGGTTTTGTTTCTTCCTAAGGGGAGGAACGTTGTTTAGTGAGATTGGATCATCTTCAACATTCAATGTCGAGCTTCTACCATCATTGCAGGAGACTCAACATTGAGGGGGGCTACCTTGTCTCTCTTCTACTTCTCTCTTATGGGTGGATATTTTTCCTCACATGGGGTTTTTACCTTCTCATGCATCATTGACAGTATTACATTTCCTTTTTGTATTTCATCTCTCTTTTGGGGAGGAGTTTTGTCCCAACGTGTTTTCTCCTTTTCTATGTTTGTGAAAGATTGCATTTCATTCTCATTGCATTGTCCATGGGTACCTAACATGGCCTAGTAGTCAGGACCCATCTTTGTGTCATTTGCATATAATCTGTGGGCGGGTGCATGAAGTTGGTTGCACTTTTGTGGCCAAATGGATTTTTTTTTTGAAAATAGATAACGCGAGCGTGTTATAACACACATGCGTTATGTTGTTTTAAAAGAAAAAAAAAAGTGAAAAATGTATCATTTTTTGTTTACTGTTTCTCAGCTCTGCCCATGGCTAAAAAACCTCACTTTCACGCTCATATTCTAGGAGGAAGGATTTCTACAAATTTCATCAACAATTGGATTTTCTTTGCAAATATGGTGCCACGACGATGAAGAGGTGTGAGAGGTAAGTATTGTTTGCTATTTGTTTTGAATTTCTTAGTTTGAAATTGATTTTGTTTGTTTTAGGTTAGATTTGATTGTTTTTTTTTTAATTTTTAGGAAATCCTACAAATCCTCAACAAAATCAACCTCCCACCACCAATCACTCAATACCCTCCTGGAACTCAATAAAATTTGAGTGAAATTGAGAACAATAGAAAACAACTTGAGGATCTTATCAATAGGTTGAGTGATCCAAATGCTTCAACCACAAAAAGAATGCTTCTAGTAAATTCATTGAAAGAGATGTTAAAAAATGTAGATGCAATTACCCAACAAATATCTGGATGGCAAGATAGGAGGCGGGCAGCCAGAGCATATTATGCAGAAAAATTATCATATAAACAAGTAAAATATTTAAAAATTATTAAAGGTGATTTGTGCTCTCTATTCATTGACCCTAAAAAAAATAAAAATTTTACCCTCAATGCAAATAGGTTTCCTATTCATTAGTTCCACCACCAAGAGATTAGGAACCATTTTTATGATAGATGGTATTTTGTCTTTGATTACCCACCATGCAATAATTGTGAAGTCCCCCAATATTTTCTTAGGAAACTATATAGTGAGTTTGTATTGAAACAAATCCCAAATTATTTTGATATGAGGGAGTTCCAGGGGAGAGGTTGGGGGTTAGCTCAAGATAGGCCCAGTGCACAACCAGATCCTGCAGGGCAAGGGAGACGACCTCTCGCTAGGCCACCTCGTGAGCACATTGTGATGCATGCCATTGCGAAGGAGAGTGTTGATGTAGAGACATTGCAGGTGATCACAATTCTAACTCGAAGTGTCATCCATCACACTAGCCCTATTGTACATTGCCATCCAGGGGAGTCTTCAGGTGGTGGCCTTCGAACCCATGTGTGTCAATCTTGCGGGTTGATTTGTTCGTATGACCCTACTGGCACTCAGGAGGGTGCTATGTAGGATCCATATGCTACTATGCAGCCTAATCTGTATGCATCTACAGGGATGGAGAGGACGGCTGACATTTTGCATGATGCATATGGCATTAACACTCAGGTAAAATTCAACATGTTCATTGAATTTAATTTATTAAATTTCGATTGTGAAATGCAAGATTAACTAATTTAATTTTATTATTTTAATAAAATTGCAGGGTCACAATATTGAGGCTGGATACACCAGTGCTCCCCCTACTTATTTTTGTAGTACACCTATCAGTGGGGTATGGAACTAGTAAATAATTATAAATTTATTACATGTTAATAGCATTGTTTTATGAATGGTATTTTAATATGTGATTTTTGATGTTGAACAGGGTAATGTTGGAGGTTTCAAGGAAACACCTCCTAGTGCCAGTAGATTTGATCAAATGTTCACAGAGGTAATATAGAATAAAGAGAACTTAACTAATGAATTCTAAGTTTAATAGATTTGCACATAGTTTATATTCATATTGTTGGTTACGTTGCATTACACATCATTCAAACTCAAAGAATTACTTCAATTTTGATAACTAATAATTAGAAATATATAGTTTAATACTTGTACTTAAAATTTTGTTCATTAGATCTCATACATTATAAGTCATCATGTGGACCGCTATTGTAACTTTTTTGTGATTGAATAATTTTTTGTTTTATTTTTAGATGTTGGTGATAGAAACACTGCCAAACGTTACGAGGGAAATGGATATTGGTGTTTCTGCCTCTATACAATCCTTGATGGCTCTCATAGGGGAGGTATGAGGCAAATTACTAAATTTCAATTTACATTCGTTGTTATAGATGAACTAGTTCTAGTAAAAAATTAAACCATTATTGATTCTTAGTTTAATTCCTATTTGGATGGTTTATATAGGGCTTGAGAACTCCTCAACATCAGTGTGCAAATATTTCCATCGAGGAGAGTGATCGTGAGATGGCCGTAAGTGATTATTTTGTTAAATATATCAATTTTTATAATGTAATTTCTATATATTAATGTCTTTACTTCTTATTGTAATAGTTAAAACTTCACCAAGAGCTAAACCCTAAGAGGAGTAGCAGGAGCACTCCTCGAGCACATCAGAAATGGGTGATAGAATTGTCACCATCAGATCGCCAAGCAAAGGGAAAGAAAATTGTATTTGAACTAGAGCATGGAGAGAAATGAATTTTGAATGTAGAGCCCTTTATTGTATGCCTACATGGAAATTTTGTACATATTTTGTATTGGATATATTTGACATTGTATGCCTATATGGCATTCTCGTAATCCTATATGGCTATTTTGTAGCTATATTGTATACTTATATCGACATTCATTGATGTATGCGTACATGACTATTTTCTTTTAATACAAATATTTTTTTATCGATGGTGTCCATATTGGCATTATAAATTCATGGTTCAATAAATATGAGTTATGTGTATTCAAGTGTATACTTTAAAACTTACACACATATACTTTTTGACTTACATGTGAACATCGAAAAGTGTGAAAATTTCTGTGTGGAAGTCAAACGTAAGCCAATGTTGCAATTCTTAGTTCTTGCATACTCGATCTTATGGACTTATTCCTTCCTAGCACATATTGTGAATATTTCTCATTTGGTGCAGAAGACAGATTCCTCATTTTTGAACCACTCATAGCAAAGAGATTCACAATAATACTTTAGCATTGGTACACTACTCCATACTTGTCTTGTCTAGACCATAAAGGACTGAAAATTCTTAATTTGATGCAATGATAGTCTTGAGATGAGAATTTATATAACCATGTCTATTTTTAAACTTCACATCTAATACTGCATCAACAAGAACTTAAGAAGTGTTGCATAAGATGTTAGGTTTGATAGGCCTTCTCTTCCCTAAGGGAGGAGAGCCTGCATCTTGAAATTTGAACAAAATTTTAAGAAGAAAAAAATTTGAATAAAAGCTTCAAACCTAGATTCTTCTACGATATGCAAGAAAAAGGTTTTGGCTCTTTCACAATGTAAATAATTATGTAACATTGTTTTCTTGTTTTCCTTCCGCACAGAAAAATGTTCACACTTTTCAAATTGATCAATGATCAATAATGGTTGATTGTAAACACTTGAAATTTTTATGTTTGAATTTTAATTTATAATTTTGTATCATGACATTCAAGTATCACTAATATTTTAAAATTTGACTATGAAAGTGGTGGTGTATTTTTGCTATGTTATTTGACTATTAATATGGTGGTGTATTATGAACTTAATTATTGTTGCAAATATGTATATATTTATGATTTTTTTATGTTTTTGTATTACTAAACCCAAAACGAACCCAACCCCCCAAAAAAAAATTCCTGAACCGGCAAACCAAGTTGTTGAACCCAAAACTGAACCGGTAACTTAGTTAAAAATAGATTTTTGTAGTTTATATTCATAATGTTGATTACATTGCCGGTATTGCCATGGTGTGATGATTTATAGGTGGCATTGTTATTCTTTCCACTAAGGTTCAAACCCCATTGGGGTGGTATTGTTGAATGGTTATAGTATCCGGTTCATAGCTCTAGTCAAAAGCATTTACCCCTTGAATTAAAAAAAATAATGTTGATTACATTGCATTGCACATCTTTCAAACTCAAAGCATTGCTTCACATTGCATAACTAATAACTAGATGCTGATAGATGACAAAATTTCAATTACAATATAGTTTTTACAAAGTCAACCTAAGCAGTTATGCAATTACTTCACATTGCATAACTAATAACACGAGCAGCTGCCAATTGCATTTGCTTGTCATGGCATTCTATGAGACCACATTTCTTTGAGGCATTTTTCAAACAAATTAACGCCTTTGTCTATACTACCACATTTTGATACATGTCTACCACAAAAGCATTTTGTCAACAGTTCAAGTGTTGCCTTTGTTGCTATGGCTTGTGCTCAAAAGTTGTTTCTTTGAACAAGCTTATGGATGCTTGGGAAAAATCTATCAAAAGCATAATAGTAAGAAATATCATAGATAAGGCAGTGAACTCTTTGAAAAAAATCCTCAAAGAAATGAGGTCTCATGACCTGATGGAATGCCACATGACAATCAAATGCTTTTGATTGTCAAGTAGCATTCCATCACCATGAGACCTCATTTATTTGAGGCTTTTTTTCAAAGAGTTCACTGCCTTGTGTATGCTAACACATTTTTCATACATGTCTATCAAATAATTTTATCAAACAGTTCATTGCCTTGCTGCTATGGCTAAAATCCTAAAACAAGTGCTCTTGAACAAGCTATGGATGCTTAGAAAAAATCTATCATAGCATAATAGTAAGCAATAGCATAGACAAGGGAATGAACTGTTTGAAAAAAATGCCTCAAAGAAATGTGGTCTCATGGTGGTGGAATTCCATGACAAGAAAATTTTTGTGGATTGTCATGGCATTCCATCACCATGATACCACATTTCTTTGAGGCATATTTTCAAACAGTTTGCTGCCTTGTCTATGCTATTACATTTATCATACATGTTTACCAAAGCATCTTATCAAAAAATTTTCTTCCTTATTGCTATGGCTAAAAGCCTAAAATAGGTGCTTCCAAACAAGCTATGGATGCTTGGAAAAAATCTATCAAAGCATACTAATAAGAAATAGCATAGAAAAGGTAGAAAACTATTTGAAAAAAAGTCTCAAAGAAATGTGGTCTCAATGGTGATGGAATGCCATGACAATCCATAGCAATTTGCTTGTCATGGCATTCGTCATGCCATTCCATCAACATGAGACCACATTTCTTTGAGGCATTTTTTCAAAGAGTTCATTTCCTTGTGTATGCTAACACATTTTTCATACATGTCTATCAAAGCATTTTATCAAACAGTTCATTGCCTTGTTGCTATTGCTAAAATCCTAAAATAGGTGCTTTCAAACAAGCTATGGATGCTTAGAAAAATATATCATAGCATAATAGTAAGCAATAACATACACAAGGGAATGAACTATTTGAAAAAAATGCCTCAAAGAAATGTGGTCTCATGGTGGTGGAATGCCATGACAAGAAAATTGTTGTGGATTGTCATGGCATTCCATCAAGTCATGAGACCACATTTCTTTGAGGCATTTTTTCAAATAGTTCGCTGCCTTATCTCTACTACTACATTTATCATACATGTTTACCAAAGCATTTTATCAAATAGTTCACTTCCTTGTTGCTATGGCTAAAAGCCTAAAATAGGTGCTTCCAAACAAGCTATGGATGCTTGGAATTTTTTTATCAAAGCATACTAATAAGCAGTAGCATAGAAAAGGTAGAAAGCTATTTGAAAAAAAGCCTCAAAGAAATGTGGTCTCAATGGTGATGGAATGCCATGACAATCCATATCAATTTGCTTGTCATGGCATTCATCATTCCATTCCATCACCATGAAACCACATTTCTTTGAGGAATTTTTTGAAAGAGTTCACTACCTTGTCTATGCTAACATATTTTTCATACATGTCTATCAAAGCATTTTATCAAATAGTTCATTGCCTTGCTGCTATGGCTAAAATCCTAAAATAGGTGCTTTCAAACAAGCTATGGATGCTTAGAAAAAATCTATCATAGCATAATAGTAAGCAATAGCATAGACAAGGGAATGAACTGTTTGAAAAAAATTCCTCAACGAAATGTGGTCTCATGGTGGTGGAATGCCATGACAAGCAAATTGTTGTGGATTGTCATGGCAGTCCATCAAGTCATGAGACCACATTTCTTTGAGGAATTTTTTTAAACAGTTTGCCACCTTGTCTATGCTACTACAATTATCATACATGTTTACCAAAACATTTTATAAAACAGTTCGCTTCCTTGTTGCTATGGCTAAAAGCCTAAAATATGTGCTTCCAAACAAGCTAGATGGATGCTTGGAAAAAATATATCAAAGCATACTAATAAGCAATAGCATAGAAAAAGAAACTAACTATTTGAAAAAAATCCCGAAAGAAATTTGGTCTCAACGGTGATGGAATGCCATGACAATCCATAGCAATTTGCTTGTCATACCATTCCATCACCATGAGACCACATTTCTTTGAGGAATTTTTTCAAAGAGTTCACTGCCTTGTTTACGCTAACACATTTTTCATACATGTCTATCAAAGCATTTTATCAAACAGTTCATTGCCTTGCTGCTATGGCTAAAATCCTAAAACAGGTGCTTTCGAACAAGCTATGGATGCTTAGAAAAAATCTATCATAGCATAATAGTAAGCAATAGCATAGAAAAGGGAATGAATTGTTTGAAAAAAATGCCTCAAAGAAATGTGGTCTCATGGTGGTGGAATGCCATGACAAGAAAATTGTTGTGGATTGTCATGGCATTCCATTAGGTCATGAGACCACATTTCTTTGAGGTATTTTTTCAAAAAATTTGTTGCCTTGTCTATGCTACTACATTTATCATACATGTTTACCAAAGAATTTTATCGAATAGTTCACTTCCTTGTTGCTATGGCTAAAAGCCTAAAATAGGTGCTTCCAAACAAGCTATGGATGCTTGGAAAAAATTTACCAAAGCATACTAATAAGCAATAGCATAGAAAAGGCAACAAACTGTTTGAAAATAATCCTTAAAGAAATGTGGTCTGAATGGTGATGGAATGCCATAACAATCCATAGCAATTTTCTTGCCATGGCATTCGTCATGCCATTCCATCACCATGAAACCACATTTCTTTGAGGCATTTTTTCAAAGAGTTCACTACCTTGTATATGCTAACACATTTTTCATACTTTCCTATCAAAGCATTTTATCAAACAGTTCATTTCCTTACTGCTACGGCTAAAAGCCTAAAATAGGTGCTTTCGAACAAGCTATGGATGCTTAGAAAAAATCTATCATAGCATAATAGTAAGCAATAACAAAGACAAGGGAATGAACTATTTGAAAAAAATGCCTCAAAGAAATGTGGTCTCATGGTGGTGGAATGCCATGACAAGAAAATTGTTGTGGATTGTCATGGTATTTCGTCAGGTCATGAGACCACATTTCTTTGAGACATTTTTTCAAATAGTTTGCTGCCTTGTCTATGCTACTACATTTATCATACATGTTTACCAAAGCATTTTATCAAATAGTTTGCTTCCTTGTTGCTATGGCTAAAAGCCTAAAATAGGTGCTTCCAAACAAGCCATGGATGCTTGGAAAAAATCTATCAAAGCATACTAATAAACAATAGCATAGAAAAGGCAACAAACTGTTTGAAAAAATCCTCAAATAAATGTGGTCTCAATAGTGATGGAATGCCATGAAAATTTATAGCATATTGCTTGTCATAGAATTCGTCATGCCATTCCATCACCATGAAACCACATTTCTTTGAGGCATTTTTTCAAAGAGTTCATTGCCTTGTCTATGCTAACACATTTTTTATACATGTCTATCAAAGCATTTTATCAAATAGTTCATGGCCTTGTTGTTATGGCTAAAATCCTAAAACAGGTGCTTTCGAACAAGCTATGGATGCTTAGAAAAAATCTATCATAACATAATAGTAAGCAATGAGCTATGGTCTGATGGTTTTTTTTTCAAGCGAAAATCAACGTGATTTTATTCACATTTTTTTCAAGTGAAAATCAACGTGAACCAAATTTTGTATTATGGAGCTATATTAACCTACCTCTCTAAAGACCAATGTAACAATGATACAAAATAATGTTTGAGACTACAAGAAGGCATCAAAATGGCTAGTGTACTAAACAAATTCTTATGATTTATGAATAATGTTGATAACTCTACTCAGTTGGCTTCTTGTTTCAAAATAATAGAAATTGAACCCTAACATCAATAGAATCTATCTATCAAGCTACCACAATTCAAGTTACATTAGGCCCATATGACTAAGACACAACCTAAACAATAAGAGGAATGGCCTATTTCAACATACTACACTCAAACCCTTAAGGGATCGATCCGGTTGAACGTAGCTCAGAGTGATTCCGCCTGTTTGGGTGCAAAAGAGGACCATGCCTAACATAAAAATTCCTACTTGGACGTGTTGGAATAGTTCATTTGGTCACACAAGTTGTAGAACGAAAATTGCACCACCTTGCAACTTTCCACTACTTGCATTTGACACTTTTTCCATCAACTAAAAATTGGACACCATGGGAAAACCACTCTGAGATAACAAAAAACTGAGAGAGGTTATTGTAGAGGGGCCCAACATGATACCATAGGATTAGATGAGAATTTTATAAGCATCACGGTGTCTGAGTAACCTCATGTTGAAGTTTGCAACCATTTTTCCCATTGGACCCTTAAGGGATCGATCTAGTTGAACATAGCTTAGAGTGATTCCGCATGTTTGGGAGTGAAAGAGGACCATGCATAGCGTAAACATGCCTATTCAAACATTTTGGAATAGTCTGTTTGGTCACACGAGTTGGAGAACAAAAGTTGCACGACTTTGCAACTTTCCACTGCTTGCATTTGACACTTTTTGCATCAACTGAAAACTACACACCACGGGGAAAAAAATCAAAGATAATGAAAAATGAGAGAGATTATTTTAGAGGGGCCCAACACAATCTCATAGGATTAGATGAGAAGTTTCTAAGCATCACTGTGTCCGAGTAATCTCATGCTGAATTTTGCAGCCATTTTTCCCTTTGGACCCTTACGGGATCGATCCAATTGAACATAGATCGGAGCGATTTTGCATGTTTGGGTGTGAAAGAGGACCATGGCTAGTGTAAAAATTATTATTCATATGTGTTGGAACAGTCAGTTTGGTCACACGAGTTGCAGAACAAACTTTCCATTACTTCTATTTGACACTTTTTCTATCAACTGAAAACTGGACACTATGGGAAAACCACTATGAGATAACAAAAACTGAGATAGGTTATTGTAGAGGGGCCCAATGCAATCCCATAAGATTATATTAGAATTAAATTCTAAGTGTCACAGTGTCTGAGTAACCTCATGCTGAAGTTTGCAGCCATTTTGCCCTTTGGACCCTTAAGGAATCGATCTGATTGAACGTAGCTCGAAGCGATTTCGCATGTTTGGGTGTGAAAGAGGACCATTCCTAGCATAAAAATTCCTATTCAGACACATTGGAAAAATCCATTTGGTCACATGAGTTGCAGAGCAAAAGTTGCACCACTTTGCAACTTTCCACTACGTCCATTTGACACTTTTTCCATCAACTGAAAACTGGACACTATGGGAAAACTAATCTGAGATAATTAAAACCAAGTGAGGTTATTATAGAGGGGCCAAACATGATCCCATAGGATTAGACGAGAAGTTTCTAAGCATCATGGTGTCTGAGTAACCTCATGTTGAATTTTGCAGCCATTTTGCCCTTTGGACCTTTAAGGAATCAATCCGGTTGAACGTAGCTCACAGCGATTCCCTATATTTAGGTGTGAAAGAGGACCATTTATAGCATAATAATTCCTATTTGGATGCATTGGAATAGTTTGTTTGGTCTCACGAGTTGCATAATGAAAATTGCACCACCTTGCAACTTTCCACTGCTTGCATTTAACACTTTTTCCATCAACTGAAAACTGGACTCCACAGGAAAACCACTCCGAGATATTGAAAACTAAGAGAGGTTATTGTAGAGGGGCCCAACACAATCCTATAGGATAAGATAAGAATTTTTTAAGCATCATGATTTCTGAGTAACCTCATGCTGAATTTTGCTGCCATTTTCCCCTTTGGACCCTTAAGGGATCGATCCGATTGAACGTAGCTTAGAGCGATCCTGTGTGTTTGGGTGTGAAAGAGGACCATGCATAGCGTAAAAATGCCTATTTGGATGTGTTGGAACTGTCCGTTTGGTCTCATGAGTTGCAGAATGAAAATTGCACCATCTTGCAACTTTCCACTACTTGCATTTAACACTTTTTCCATCAACTGAAAACTGGACACCACTGGAAAACCACTCCAAGATAATGAAAACTAAGAGAGATTATTGTAGTGGGGACCAACATGATCCCATAGGATTAGATGAGAAGTTTCTAAGCATCACTGTGTCTGATTAACCTCATGCTGAAGTTTGCAGCCATTTTGTCCTTTGGACCCTTAAGGGATCAATTCGGTTGAACTTAGATCGAAGCGATTCCGCATGTTTGGGTGTGAAAGAGGACCATGGCTAGCATTAAAATTTCTATTCAAATGCATTGGAATAGTTTGTTTGGTCACACGAGTTGGAGAATGAAAGTTGCACGACTTTGCAACTTTCCACTGCTTGCATTTGACATTTTTTCCATCAACTAAAAACTGGACACCACGGGAAAACCACTCTAAGATAACAAAAACTAAGAGAGGTTATTGTAGAGGGTCCCAACACGATCCCATAGGATTAGACAGGAAGTTTCTAAGCATCATGATGTTTGAGTAACTTCATGCTGAAGTTTGCAACCATTTTCCCCTTTGGACCGTTAAGGGATCGATTCAGTTGAACGTAGCTCGGAGCGATTACGCGTGTTTTGGTGTGAAAGAGGACCATTCCTAGCGTAAAAATTCCTATTTAAATGTGTTGGAATAGTTTGTTTGGTCACACGAGTTGGAAAATGAAAGTTGCATGACTTTGCATCTTTCCACCACTTGCATTTGACACTTTTTCCATCAACTGAAAACTGGACACCACGGGAAAACCACTCTAAAATAATGAAAACTGAGAGAGGTTATTGTAGAGGGTATTTTAGGCTTGTTTCAATATTTGTCAAGTTTTGGAGTGTTTCACAAGTGCTACTTTCAATAAAACATAGGGTTTTTGCTGCAGGAGCACCAACACCATATTTTCAAAACTTGAATCATTGAATGTTGATCATTTGATCATTTGATTAGTAGGTGTGTCATAGGTAGTTTCAAGTCACTATTTTCATTGAACAAGGTTTAGAAACACCATTTTGAATGTATTTAGGGACTTGGAGGTCAATGGAGTCCAAAATGTAAAAGTTGCTCAATGAGATGGTTCATGTGATGAGTCTAGAAATTTAGGTGTTTTGATGTTATTCAGGTCAAATAAGGTCTTTGGAGACCATATTTCATGTACTTAGATGTCTTATGATTTATTTTTCAAAAGTTTCACATGATATTGGAAAAATTGCAAATTGCAACAAAAGTTGTGAAGAGCAAAATTGTGAAAATATAGGAATTTGAAGGGTTAGAATTTGAATAGATATTTATGCCTGTTGGAAAGGAGAAAATATCATTGTAAAAGCTTGTTAAAGACCTTAAAATTCTCATTGGAAATAGAATGAATATTTTTTGGTGAATCATTTTGAAGAATTCAATATTCTATTCTTTTATTTCACTATTTTCTATATTTTTCCCGTGTTAACAGAATTTCTTCACAGTTGTACGGACCCGCACATTCAGTAAAGGCTCTAACATTCTTTATTTCATGTAGTGTTTTGGAGTAGCTCTTATTTGCATCAATTCTAAGCTTCTAACATTCAATTTTGTGGGAGAAATATTTATTTTTTTGGGATTTCCTGCTAAAGTCAAAAATACCCCTGTTTTGTGAGCAATATGGATTTTTTGGTCATCCCACCTACTGTGTAGACTTGTTCTTTAGTGGGATGACATGTATAAATGTATATTGCATGTTTAATAAATTTAAAAGGCACTGGGAGTCCACAAGGTCAAGTTATAGTGATGCCCTAGGCTGGGTATGTAGGTTTTGCTAAGTGAAAATGAAGGCTAAAGGTTGTGTATTGGTGAATTTGTGAAGGACTGAGTGTAGAAAGGTTTGGAGGGTCTGTGCAGACCTAGGAAAAGGTTTTTTGAACTTTGGTTTGAGGTTTTGTGACTGTTAGAGTGTAAATACAGAGAAACCCTAGGTTTTAGGGTGAAATTGGAGGGTTTGCTGGAACAACACCCTAGAAAACTTGTACGAAAGAAATGACCTAAGAATTTGTGGTTTTGTATCACAATTTGAGACTGTCCAAGAGACTTTCAGGTGGAAAGAAGTCTAAAGGGTACTTTGTAAAATGGGGCTAATTCTAGTAGCCTATTGAGTAGGGTGACTTGAAGTTTCTCTATGTTGCTGCATGAGAATCTCATATGTAAGCTTGGGTCTTTGTTTTCTATGTTGTGTAGATGTTATTTGGATGTTGGGATGGTTCTCTTATAGTCTTCTCTAAAATATAGGTCTTTTTGTTGATTTGGTGAGTTGGGAAGCCATGGTGTTCATTTGATGAAAGTAGTTTTGGAAACTTGAATATGAGTTGGAACTTGATTCCTTGAGTGTATTTGTGTGTTGGAGGCCTTCCCCTACTACATTAGGAGTATATTCCATTTATTTAGAGACATTTATGGAAAATTTGGTAGCACAGATAAGGCAATTAGCTGGTTTGTATAACTGTTTGACAAAATAACTCAATGAAGGCTTTGGAAGCACACACAAAGAAAGTCAATTGTTAAATTTAACAAAATGCCTCAAAGAGATGTGGTTTAAAAATGTAATAGGAAAGTGTATCAAATTGTGTGATTTAAAATGTCCATTGACAACATAAGGTTGTAACATGACAAACAAACAATTTGATCAACATGGAATAAGCAAAACAACAAAATGAAAGCAAGCCATAATAGAATGAAAGAAAATGTACAAAGATTTCACATACCTAAAAAATAAGAAGTTTCAAATGGAGGAGTTCTACCCAATTATGCAGTGTTTGCTTCTTCCTTCCTCAAACTCCTCAAAAATTTGACTTCTTCAAAAGCTTGTTCCCCTCCAAATTTCAATTGTATATCAATTATCATTGTAATTCAAACTTGAATTGATATTATATGCCTTTCAACGTGAAAACTCTGCTATTTCATGCAAAGGTGATGGAAAGAACATTCAAAAGGTGGTGGAATCTAAAAATCATGCATGCACACTTCACTCAATCACCAAAAAGCTACTTTTTGTTGGAGCACGCATAGAACCAGGAGAATATGCAGAATGTGGGCCGACATCATGGGTATATTGTGCTTTTTTACCATTTTTAGTGCTATAAAAAATTCACTCACTTTATAACAAGAGCGCGTTATAACGAGAACACGTTATTTAATCCTTAACAGACATATCTCTACTAGTAAATAACATGCTCCCATTATTATAAATTTGGTTTTTTTAAGCTTTATATGGTACATTTATAGGGTAGATGGTTAAGGGTACTAGGGAGAGAGATAAAGGGAGTGAGTGAGTGAGAGAGATAACTAAGAGATGGAGATACTTGAGAGAGAGAGAGAGAGAGAGAGAGAAAGGGAGTTAGATAGAGATAAAGGAGGGAAGGGCCAAGGGTAGAGGGTAGAGGATTTAAGGGTGAAGAGTTTAAGGTTTACAATTAAGGGTAGAGGGGAGAGAGAGAAGGGAGTGACTGAGAGAGAGATACCTAAGAGAGGGAGAGGGAGTAGGAGGGAGAGGGTTGA
>VDFB02362943.1:178867-194892 GCA_007258455.2 Sequoia sempervirens | reverse complement strand
ATGGGATGGAGATTCAGGTATTAATGGATCACCTTCATGGTTGAAAGTCAATCTATCCACCTTGTTGATCTCCATCTTAATGAAACCCTAGGAAAAGGCCTTGAATCCTATGGTTCTAAGAACTTAGGACTTAGGATACCCTTTTCTATATTTCATTTTGGTGAACCTAACATGTTAACACTACATACCTTCTAAAATTACATCTTAGATCTAGGTTTTGTATTACATTATTTTGCATTTTTCATTTAGGGTTTCATTTTTATACCATAAAAGATATAAATATTTAAAAAATTGCATATCATTTGGCATCATAGGTTGCATTTCAGTCACTTATTATTGCATATTTGTATTTGCATCATATTATCACTTATTGTTACATTCATAATTGTCGCTTATTGTTGCATATTTGTATTTGCATCATATTATCTTAGTTTGAGAAAATTATGGAAAAATACTTAGTTACATACATGATTGCACATAGAAGAAAAACCTTTAGGTAGTATAATAAACATTCAAATTTTGAATTTCAAAACCTCTATCAAGGACTCAGACGCCCTTAGGCACCTTTTTCCTTGTACACTTTCGTTAACAAAAATTTTCACACTTCTATGTCTCTGTGTCTTCAATCTGTGTTTTCATACAAAACTCTATTTTGGCCTTCTTACTTACATTCATTTAGGCATCTTCCATTTACCTCAAAAAGTGATAAAAAAGTGAAAAAAAATTGCATTGTTTTGTTTCAAAATTGCGTCAAAATTATCATTTTTAGATTTAGGAATCTTAGTACCAGTCAATTTGTATATTTTGGATTAGAAAAATGCATTCAAAATTGTCATTTATTGTTCACATATTGTTACACACTTACATTCGCATAAATTAGGAAAATTCTAGAAAAGTATTCATTGTTCAAACTGCTTGCAACCAAACCCACAATCATTCAACAATGCCTTGCATAGTCAAACTTTAAAATTTCAAACACCTTGTCTTAGACTCAGATGCCCTTGGGCACCTTTAACCTGTTATTTTTTCATAACTCAGGTTCCTATGACAGAACACTCTTAGGAACCTCTGTCTGGGTATGCTATCTATTTTCCAGTAACTTGTTGAATAATAGCCTAAGCCTTAGTAAAATCATCATCATGATGGCTCAATTTTTTGGTAAGATGATGAATTCTTTGAAATCCTTGGTTGATATTTCAAGATGTGTGTTTGGAGATGACCCTAATTCCAATGAGAATATCCATGATCCCTCACCTCCCAATGCATTTCCTTGTGATGTAGATATCTTGGGACAAGATGAGGAGAGCATGAATGAATTCATACATATTTCTTTACACAATTTGGAGAATAATTCAACCTTTTATCCTTCCATGAGCTTTCCTAATCACCCATATCAGCAATTAACACCTCTTGCCATACCACCAATTGAAATGTTTTCTTTGTTACATCCAAAAACTGAATCACAAGGAATACCTCAATCAATGTGCATGGAAGCGTATATTAATAAACACATGGAAGGCACATCAACTAATCCCCCATCATATGAAAACAAAGTTACAAACACACTCATTAACTTGGAACAGTGTTATGGCCAAGGCTTTAGAATCTTGAGAAAACAAGGATGTGACATAAATAATGAACATGAAATCCACTCCTATTAGACCAAACACCATCAAAAGACACTAAAGGAGTAGGATATCAAGATCCTCCACCTCTACATCAATCATTTTCTCCACCATCCAATAAATACAAAGTCCATGGTCCTATTAAGAAATTACCTTTCTTGCATCCTATAACCAAAACTAAAAAAACATTAGCTACACTTGTAGACTTGGGTTTAATTACACTACCTCTAGTGCATGAATGAAAAGATAATAAATAAAAGAGTACAAATACATCTTATTATGCATATCATAGAACATTGGGACATCTTACTAATCAATGTTGTGTTTTAAAGAAGGAATTGAGAGTATTTGATCCTTACGGGGATCAATTTGACCATGTGATAGATTAACATTTGTTTGCTTTGTGCCTTGCTATGTGGTAGTTGTAATAGCATAAAATAATCACTACCATGCATGGGGGTGTAAACTAGATTTTATGCAATCATATTTTATCTTGCAAGGAGCAACACATTTCCATAATCCATTTGGCTCACCCTTGTCCCTACACTTGGATGGCAAGGGCTTAGGTAGCCTTCTAGTAGGTGCATTCCTTTTAGCAAGGGATCTCTTTGTTTCTCCTTAAAACATTATTGTAGCAATTACACTAACATTTTAAGGGGGGACATATAGTCCCCCGCTCATCATTGGCATAAGAAATGGTCTATTCTTAGTGATGATAGCATACATATCCTAGGAAGTGTGGCCTTCTTTATCTATGTTAGTGTCTCCTTTGTGGTGATATTCGGCTTGATATCCATTAAGAGTGTGACCTTTCTTGGCATATGGTGTTACCCTTTGTGGTAATACTATGGCTAGTATTCCCTAAGTTGTGAGTCTTCTATTCCATGACTAGTCCTCTCTTGGTGGTGATGCCATGTGTGATATTCCCTAAGGTGTGACCTTTCATGTATTGAGCAAAGCCCCTTTGTTGTTTTTGTAAATCACCTTTTGTGGTGTTATTTTTATAACACCCCTTGAGTGTTTTAGACTTATCCTATCATCATTTATGCACCTCTTGAGGTGGGTTTAGTTCTTCCCCCAAGACATTAAACTTTATGCACCTCCTAAGGTGATTTTGGAATTTTTGATTCACTTTGTTCACAAACAATGAATTTAGTGTTACATTGGCATAACATCTTGATAATTTTGTAGCACCTTACCAAAGTTATAGGGGATTATAACTCTCGGTACAGTTGACATGGGTGCACACCTAGTGAATAGAGGACTTCACTAGACCTAGTGTGTTTCTCATTTTGCTACCTTGTCTTGGGGGCTCACCTAGTGAATATCAAACTTCACTAGCATGTGTGCCTTTCTGTTTATGATTCACCTAGAAAATATTGGACTTTTCTATGGTGTGAGTCATGAACACCGGCCACCTAGCATAACACACCCTGCTTTCTAGTGGAGCTATGTGTTTCATGATTGTTTAGCATAATGCACCTTGCGAAGCTTATGGAACCCATCATATTGCATGGACACCTAGCATAACATAGCTTGCTATCCAGTAGATCCATGTGGCTTATGAGTGATTTGGCATAATACAACTTGATAGTCCTCATGAGAGAATTCCTTTAAACATATTTTTGATGGATGATGCTTGGTATTTGAGACAATTTAAGACTGAGGTCTCTTTTCCTTATCGACTTGAACCCATTTTAGTACTAACCTTGCATTTTTTGTGTGTATTTTTATGTTTCTTTACCGTGTTTGCATTATGTTTACATCGTGTTTGTTTTCATTTTTTATCATCTATATGTTATGTTATATCATGTGCTTTCATCGTGTATGCTTTGTGTTTTCTAACAAGTATGTTTGTGTCTGTTGTCCTATTAAAATAAGGATCCATTTTTGCCTAAGGACGAACATGTCCTCCTATAGTTATCAGAGACAAATTTTATGGGAAGGTACACAATCCTCTTCACTTCCCATATTTGCTTGCAAGTTACTATTTCAGTTTGCTATTTGTTGGATTATTACATTTTTCATATTAGGTCATATAGTATCATTAGGTTAATCATATTCAATCAATTATAAATCATTCCAAGACTCAATAGGATGGAGATTCAAGTCTGATTTCCTCACCTTCATGGTTGAAAGTCAATCTATTCACCTTGTTGATCTTCTTAATGAAACCCTAGGAAAAGGCCTTGAATCCTATGGTTGTAAGCACTTAGGACTTAAGATCCCTCTTTTTCTACATTTCAATTGCAAGGGTAGCCTCTTCTAAATTTATCCATCATAGTAAAGTACCATCAAAACCCCTTTGATATAGGGTGTCACCAAGTAGGGTGAAGTGGGATGAATGTTGTAGGAATGATTTATGTTGGTTATTTTAGAGGTTAAGTGGAAGGTTTTGGTTGTGTATGTAGGTGTATATATCATGATACTAGGGGAGATATGACAAATAATATCATATATTAATTCAATATCAAGGAGATTTGAAACCAAAAATATTTCATATTAGTTTTATATTAGGGGTGTCATATGTGGGCATCAAAATTTGATCAACTAAGATCTCTTATTCTTGACTATCATGTGGCATATAAAGGAGGGAAACAATGGTTTCCATGGAATAAATTCCTCTATTATTGAGGTGGGGTACATATTCACATTAAATATGAATAAAATACTAGTAAAATTTGTCAACCATTATTTGGTGCAAGGCACCTTCACACCTCCACAATTTTGGCTTGTTTTGCATTTTAATAGGGTCTAGTTTTGGGTAAGGATACCTTATGTTTGTAATAAGGTAGAGATGACCAAATTTGTGATATAAATAAAATTATTGAGTAGTGTTAGGGGTTTGGTCTCAATAATTACAATTAGTATTGCATTTTTTGCAAAGTTGATTAGTGTAATTTTGTGTCAAAATGAAGGGTAGTTGGAAGTTTAAGAGTCAGGCCTTTTGAAATTCTATTGTGGTCATAGAAGGAGGTTGAGAAACATGTTAAAAATCTTTAAAAACATTTGAGCAAGGTTGGAAATTGAAGATCTTGAAGATTGAATACAAAAATACTCTATTTTTTGTGTTTTTCCTGAAAATCTTTGTGTTTTCTATTATGTACGATACCGTACCATCTATGATTCATGTGAGATATATGAAATCTTTTGGAGCATGGTCTAAGCTTTCATTTGAATGTAATTTAGGTTTTCATTGAGATTCAAGGGAGAAAAGAAGGATTTTCTGTAAATTAGGGTTTAACTAGGGTTTTGAAGGGTTTGATAGAAAATGAAGTTTTAAAGGCCATTCCACCATACTGTAGTTGAATAATCTGGTGGAATGGGCCTGTTAGAAGCTAGGGTAGGTGTTATTATATTTTATAGGCAGGGTGGTGTGGAAGATATGGCTATATCATGTGCTTGAGGGTTGGCAAGTTGATTGCTAATGGTGAATATACTAGTTTTTGACTAGGACAGTGAGATTTTGGGTTACTTGGTGAAAAATAATGTTGGTTTTGCTTGTTTTGTGACTAGTACAAAGTGTGGATGAAGGTTTTGAGGTCAGGGGAATGATATTTGGTGGACCTCCTTTGAAAAAGAGGCCTAATTAAGCCATTGTACAATGTTGAAGGATGGGTTATGTTGTGACAGTCCAGGACAACCCTATTAGAGAATTTGATGTGTTAAATAACAACCTAAAGGGTCCCTGAAAGTGGGCTCATGAATTGGTGAAAAGGTCTACAGGTGGAGATATAGTTGAATAAGTGTGTCCCCAAGGCTACAAGTAAATTGGTGGCTTAACAAAGGAATTCACCCAAGGAGTTGTTGGAGACCTTCCTAATTAGTTGGGAATTGATTGTTGGAGACTAGTGACACCCTTTCTTACATCATTATTTATAGGGGATAATTTTATCATCCTTGGTATATTATTATTCACTGACCTACCTTATGACTAATCAAGAATCCCCATAGAAAATTATATAATGGATGATCTAATATACTATGGTCTTAACACTTGTAAGCAAGACCTTATATTCTATGACATTCTTAGTACATAGAAAATCAAGACTACAATATTTAGAGATGAGATCACCTATGGCATGATAAATAAGACTCTCACTCCTAAGTCATGATGAGCTATCAAAAGAGAGATTCCAAGTGAAGGAAGCCTAGAGTCAAGATGGACTTATCAAGGAAGCCTATGATCAAGGGATGAGTTTCAATGAGTGATGCATTAGCCAATTGATCTACTATATTTTTCATTTAACTACTTTTTGGTCCACATACTCAATGTCAAATTCATGATTTTTTATGATTCATTTAACCATTTTTCCTATTAAGGAAGCTCTATATACTAGATACTTGAATGATTTTATTTTTAAAATGAGTTGAATGTGATGATTAAGCATGTAGTATTAGATATTCTATGAGAAAAATATGATGTCTATTTGTGATTATTACATAGATATGTAATTAAGCTCACATGTTCCCAATGCACAAATAATGTAGTAGGTTAATTTTTTACAACCTCATTCATCATGTTATGATAGTAATTCCCTTAAGGTAATTTATGTAGTTGAGATGTAGAGGAGCAATGGTTTTTTTGTGGGTGCCATGAACATAGGTGGAGTAGTGATATTATTTGATTTTACTAAAGGTGTTTAGACCAAATTCATCCTAGTGGAAGCTAGTAATTTTCTTAAGCAAATGGGAGAATGGTTCTTGCTTATCTACTAGCTATGTAATAATTTTATGGATAGCTTGTATATTTACCAAAGGGATATGGAGTTGCTTAAGATTCTTTGGTGGAGGAATTTTTGTGATTTTCTTAACCTTAGTGGGATCCACTTCTATACCATGCTTGGAGATAATTAAACCCAATATTTTTCTTGATGTAACCTCAAATATACTTTTTTGGACTAATCCACACCTTGTATTCTCTTGACTACTAAAAGATTATTTTTAGGATCTATGGATGTTCATTTTTTTTTTATTTACTCAAGAGTTCATCTCCATGATATCACATAGCATGTCATGGAATATCACTATTATGAATCATTAATACATGACCCTAGTGTTTTTCGTCCCAAATGGAATAACCAGATTATAAAAGGTACCCCAAGGAGTATTGAAATTTATTTTATGTTCATCTTGAAGAGTGATTTCTATCCAATTTTATCTAGAGAAATTTTGTATGAGTGGTAGCATTACATAACCTATAGCAAGCCAACAATCATGTTATTAGTAGGTAGAATTAAATCATCTTTTGGATAACCATTGTTTATATCTATAAAGTTAGTACATATGTGGATATCCTCATATTTCTTGCTAATATAGATGATATTGGATATCCATTTTGATTATTTTATGGGATTGAAGGCACCCTCTAATATTTCTTGTAACTCTTCTTTGACCAAAAGAGTGATCTAGGGATGCATATTTTTGAGTTTTTATTAATTGGCTTAGCATAAATATGTACCACAAGATGATAGCTACCAAGGATGGGTCTAAGTAAAGTATTTATTTATATGACCAATAAAATATATCAGTAGTATTTTTTAGAATGGAGAAAATGATTTCTTTTACTATAGGTTTTAAGGTAGCTACAATATATGTGATCTTTGGATTAGTCTTTGTTCCAAGATTTATCTATAGTGAGTCTTCAACCAAGATTATCGATCAATCCTATCACTAAAGAGATGCCTATGGTAGTTCAAGTTCCTCATCTATTGACATCTTGAAGAGGTTTTCATCAATAGAAATGTCATTTTCTCTTTCTCTTTCTATGTTTGATAGTAGTTCAATGATTTTTTCACTAGGGGACTTTGTCTTTTAGGTTTTCCTTTTTATTTTTTTACTAAGGAAATTTCCCTCTTGTCCCAAACATGTTATAGTTTTGAGGTTGATTTTGAATTAATTTTATGATAGTTGGTAGGGATACCATCATGGAGCCCCATTAATTCAATAATAGCCTTATCAATCTAAAATGTTTCTACAAACATAAAATCTCATTGCTCCTAATTGATGAGTTTGAGATAGGTGATAGGTAGGTAAATGGTATAAATGAATGTTTCAAGTAGGAGGTTCATTATGGCTATATTATCCAAGGGATTAATGATATACTATACCTTGCTGTTTTTAATTTTAGGGGATGCATCTTCCATAAGTTTAGAAGTGTCATTAGTTTCATTGGAATCCTCACTATTTGGTATGTATGCCAACCCTTGAGTTTTGTTGTTTTCCTTATATCATTTCAATCAAGAGCACATTTATCATGGAGCCCAAGTCCTTTACCCTTGTAATATTATTGTAGATACATTGTGTTATAAGGTATGTCTCTTTGAGGAAACATGGTGGAAACTCTTTATCTGAGTAGATCCAAGAGTTGATGGCCCCTTCAATATCCTCATTGACCAAGAACTCATGGTGTATAAATGTGGTGGCACCAAACTATATGGTGTTTTGTCTCTTTCTTTATTTAGGGCAATGATAACAATGAGACCATGGTGATAGAGGGATCTTTTAGATATCAAATGTGTGGTGTATCTCATACTCTCCATAAAAAGTGTTAATAATATTGACTTATAATTTAAGGGGGCAATGGATGTGGATGCAATATTATTGGGATTGATATAGGAGGAAGATGGCATAGTTGTTGGAGAGGTGGAAACATCAATACTAGGATATTTTTTTATTATTTGATATGGACCTCATAACATTCTATAGTATTTAGAGGGGTGATGATCCATGGGAATGGTGAATTCAACAACTTCATGAGAAAATATTATGAATTAGGGGTAGGTAGACAAGAAAACCTACATGACATGGATCTATTGGAGGCCTATAAGAATTTAATAAGGAAATTCCAAATAAATAATGTAGCACATCATTTTTACAAGATAGGTCTAACCTAGAGATGAGGATACATATTATTCCTTCTAATTTGTACTCTACATTGTCATTGGACTTGATGGTGATTATATGCATAATACAATTCTAGATCTACAACAAAGTAGTCCAATTTTTTTACTAGTCCTAAGATGCATAGGTTTAAATAAAATCCATTTTTAAATGAACTCTCTCAAGATTATACTTGGAGATCAAAACTTTCATATGGATTGAGAGGTGGAATATCATTTTTGGTGAATGAAAGTTGATATGTGGAGGATGTTTTCCTCACTAGGGCTTGGAAATGATGTAGGTAAATGTTCTTGGGAACCCTCGACTCTTATAAGATACATTCCAATATATCTAAAAAAAAATTAGATGTTTTGAGGAGCTCCAATATGAATATATATGCTAGATTCTTCTTAACATGTTTAATGAGATTCTATCAAGTGGCTAAGATGGACAAGGAGGGACCTTAGATGGGAGTTTTGATATTTTGGATATGTTTTGAGTTGAATACCCCATCACTGATAGTATTCTTGTTCTTAGCCCAAAACTTAGGTTTATGATTTTGGGTGCATTAAGTAGAGAATATCTTTACCAAACCTTTTTCAATGATGCATTTTTCCATATGGGCTCCTTGTTCAATGATTTCATCAAAAGTGATGACACAACGCACTTAAAGGTGAAAGGCCAATTAATTGTTTATATTTATGATAAAAAATATCTACAAATTATCTCTAAAGGATATGTGAGGGGAAATGACGTGAAAATTCTTTAATGTTGTAGAAAGAGAATATTTCTCCATTATGTTTCTTTACATTGTAAATATCCAACATAGTAAGCTCATGTTCGATGTTATAGGAGAAATATGTGTCAAATTTCTTTATTATGTTGGAAAAAATTGTAATGGAGCTTTTGGAAAGGTGTATAAACCAATACAAGGATTTTTTTCTCAAAATTTGAGGGAAGAACCTTAGAAAGTACATGTAATCATAAGAAACTTCTTGAAACATCATGAAAATTTTCTTCACATGGTCATATAGATAACCATTTCCTTTATACTTTAAATTTTGGTACCTCAAAATGAGAAGGAAATGGGATTTGGGAGATGTTATAATTAAATTAATAAGGATAAATTTATTTGAAATTATATTATTTGTTTCAATTAGATGTCCCTATTTATAATCCCTTTATGGAATTTTCATCTCTTGCCACTCTTGGTCGAAGAGGTTACCAATAGAAAATGGTAGAATGTGATGTGAGAAATATGGTGAGTTTGATTGGGATGTTTAGTGATTTGAGGTGTATAATAAGCATATTGAATAATTTAGGATTTTGTGATTGAATGATGGGGATACAAAATAATTTGGGATTGTATGATTGGGGGTGGAGTGATTTTTTGTTCTAGGGTGATTTGGTTTCGTAAAAGGTTTGACCAAATTGATTTGGATTAGAGCTTGGGTTTTACCATGGTGAAAAAAATTCTTTATCAGGATAGTAGATATACCAAAATAATTTAAATTATTATTATGATAATGTTTCATCTTAGTGAGGTGGATTGTTAGACAATGTGCTATTATGAGTGGTTGGGAGTGGTCAACACTCTACCTATAGGTTTGATCTAGGTAGAAATTGTTGAAAGTATGAAGAAGTTATTGCAAGGTGTTGTTATTTATGTCAACTGGTCAATTGGTTATCAACTGGTTATTGTTGTCATTAATATCATGGATGTAGGTTATTGGTTGTATATGTCAAGGATATTGAGAAAATTGTATTAAAGGAATATTGAAGGTGTTCAGTGGTTGCTCCTAATTTTTCTTGGTATTTTCTTCTATGTGTATGCACTTCAAATATGTTGATCATGCTTGTTGGAAGCTGCTATATCTAGATTTTTGGTTTCTAATTCATTGTATAGTGTGAGTTATGTTCACCAGTTGTGAACTGTGGCTTTCTATGTATCTAGCTGAGGTCTGAGAGAAATGTTGTTGGTCTGGATTTCTCTTTGATTAAGTCTTATGACTTGTAGTTCTAGAGTTAAGTTGTTATGATCGTATTGAAGATAATTTTGATATCTAGAAGGATTGTGCTTAATTGTTCTATGTGTTTTACACTAGTTTGGCCGACCTTGAGTTAAAAACTACCTTAAGAATTGATGAAACATGTTGGGACCTATTTGGGACCTCATCAGAAGCATTTTTGAGTTTGCCCTCATTCCTGAATTCCTTGGATGTTTGGTGCTTCTTGAATTTGAATTTAATGATGGATGAGTAGAGCTTTTGAATATGTTTTCAAAATTGAAGATGGTATAAATACAGGATGAGCTAGTGGTGAAAGTAGAACTAAGAGATAAGTGTAAATAAATAGTGTAGATAGATGCGAAGCAGATGTGAATCAAGTGGATGTATGTAATGTGAGTGTGGAAGTTTAGTGTGGAGTCTAAATGTTGAGTTTCCGGATGTAGTCAGTTGAAGGTGGACTCTATCATTCATGCATGTCTACAAGTGGTTGAGTGAATTGTGGTGGATTTCTCTATTACATTAAGATTGTCTTCTCTTTGTAACCTATCTCTTCTATCTTCTTTGTATCTCTATGGAAGTGAGCCCTCCGAGTGGTTAGCCCTATTGGACGTCCTTGTTTTGTGATAAACCCTTTTTCTCGGGCAATGAGCCTCTTTGTAATTGGTTTTGATATTCTCTATAGTGTGAGTTAATCCTCACCATGGTTTTTCCCTCATTGGGTTTTCCACGTAAATATGGTGTTTTGTGTTTGTGTGATGGTTTTTAGTTTCTTCACTTGCACTTAATGTTTAATAATTTTAGCATAGTTAAGAATTATGATTGATCTAAGTTCTATTGAATGTTATAAAAGTGAAATTTTCTACAATTGATTCACCCCCACTCTCAGTTGTCTTTTTCAATAATTGGTATCATAACTTGGTTCTTGGAGAAGAGCTTAATCGCTTAAGGAAGGTTTGGGATATGGCTAGCAAAATTACAAATGATTATAAAGGGTTTGATTGAACTAGTATGCTATCGGAGAAAATGATGGAAGAATATCTAGGTATTGTGGATATATGATGTGGTTAAAGCTTACAAGAACCGTACACTCCTCCTACTAATGGTTGAGTAGACTAATGACATCAAAGGGCATAGGCGAACAATGGCAGAAATTACATTTTGAGTTTATTAAAGTTTAAAATCTGAAGACTACTAAGGAATTCTAGGATGCTCTAGAAAAGGCACATGAAGGTGATGAAAGGGTCAAAGAGGAAAAATTGCAGAATTTGGAGACACGGTTTGAGCTCTTACACATGTCTGAAGATGAGAATGCTAAAGCTTATGTACAAAGATCAAATGAGGTAGTAGCTAGAATGTGAGGACTTGGTGCTACAATAGATGAATCCAGAATTGTAAAGAAGATTCCTAGAACTCTCCTTGATGCTTATAGTGAAAAGGTATGTGCTATTGAAGAACATATAGATTATAAGACTTACACTAAAGATCAATTGTTGAGAACTCTAACATCTTATGAAATGAGAAAGCCAAATTTGAGAAATGGATCCAAATCAAAGACTGCCTTTAAGGCTACAAAAGTTGAAGATCTGGATGAAGAAAATATTGATGAATTAGAAGCTAACTTTGTGAGAAAGATGAAGAAATTCTCTGAAAAGTATGAATGTAAGTTACCCTTTAAATTCTTTAGTTGTGGAGGAATAGGTCATTATGCTACAAGGCATCTAGAAAGAGCTAAGAGGAATAAACAAAGATTTGAGAAAGAAAAGAAAGGTAAGAAGATCGATATAGCATATTATGTGAATGAGGATGCTAGTATAACTGATAAAGAATCTGACTATGGAGATCCTGATGACAATAAATGCTTGTTGTTGGATATAAAATATGAACCTAATTTTGCTAATTCTAAAAAAAGGTGAAGGAATACCCTCCGGAGAAGGAGAAAAATGAAGGTACGGTAATCTCTGCCCTACATGCTAAACATGAAAAGAACTATTGGATTGTTGATAGTGGTTGTTTAAATCACATGACTAGTGATAAGAGTAAGTTTGTTAAACTTGAAAAATATGATGGAGGCTTAGTTATGTTTGGATATAATACTGGTGCTAAAATTTGTGGGATAGGTTCAGTAAGTTTTGATGGAAAGCATAATACTAATGATTTCTACTATGTCAAGGGTTTAAGGCATTATCTTTTGAGTGTTGGACAAATGTGCAGTAAAGGATATAATCTTGTCTTTGAGGATGAAATATGTGAAATTAAGAAAGGAACTGGAATAGTGATAGTTGCAAGAAAGAAATCTGAAGGAAATATCTATCAACTTAAGGGTGTTGATGGATGATGATTTATGACTTAGACTAATGATAGTTGATTGTGGCATCGAAAAATGTGTCATATAAATTTTGATAACTTGGTGAGGATTAGTGCAGTTCAAGCCATGAGAGATTTACCAAGGATTACAAAGCTGTGTATGTTATTTCTGAGGGAATTGTAATTTTAGAAGCAAGAAACCATTATAGATCAAAGGAACAATCTACTATTGGACTACTAGATTTAATTCATATAGACCTCTATGGTCCTACAAGAGTGAGAAGTCTACAAGGTGAAAGGTAATTTATGCTTTTGATTGATGTTTATTTTAGATATACGCAGGTTACATTTCTTAGAGAGAAATCAGAAGCATTAGATAGATTTAAGACATTCAAAGCTATGGTTGAAAATGAAGTAAATTTGAGGATAAAATGCTTAGGTATGATAGAATTAGTGAATTCACTTCCCTTGAGTTTATATGTTTTGTAGAGTACATGGAACCAAAACTAAAGTTATCTGCTGAGAATCCTCAAGAGAATGGAGTTGTTAAGAAAGAAGAATGAAAAGACTCAAAGAGGTGTCTAGATCAATGATTCTGAGCTGGTTACCATAAGTTTACTGGAGAGAAGTTATTCACACTTCTTTTTATGTATTCAATTGAGTTCAAGCAAAATCAAATAGTACAAAGGCCCCCTATGAGCTATGGTGTGGAAGAATTCCTACTGTTAAGCATTTCAAGGTATTTAGAAGCAAATGTTATATAAAAAGGGATGAAGAAAATTTAGGAAAGTTTGATGTAAAAGTGATGAAAGTATTTTTTTCTTGGATATTCTACTAGAAGCAAGGCTTACAAATGTTTCAATAAAAGATAAAGGAATATTTTAGAAAGCACAAATGTGAAGGTTGATGAAGCAATGAATAATTCAATTGATGTTGATGGATATGTTTTTGATGAACCTGATTGCATAAGAATTGAAGAAATTGTTGAAGAATGAGAGAAGGATGAGCAAGAGAAGAAAAATGAAGAAGAAGAAAAATAAGAAGAAGCTCTGGTAATGTCACCTAAGACACCTAGATATGTGTGGAAGAATCATTTAGAAAATAAAATCATTGGAGACAAGACAAAAGGAGTATTAGCAAGAAGCAAAGTTGTTGTTGGTGAAGTAAATATATGTTTACTTTCTGAGATTGAACCAAAGACTATACGTGAAGCATGTAAAGATGAACATTGGGTGAAAGCTATGAAGGAAGAACTTATGTAGATTGAAAAGAATCAAACTTGGGAATTGGTCCCAAGACCGGTAGGCAAAAACATTATTGAATCAAAGTGGGTATATTCAAAAATAAGTTGAATGAGAATGGAGAAGTGGTCAGAAACAAAGCAAGGCTTGTGTGTAAGGGTTACTCGCAAGTAGAAGGCATAGATTTTTAGGAGACTTTTTCTTTGGTGGAAAAAATGGAAGCTATCATAATGTTCTTAGCATTTACTGCTCATAAAGATTTCAAAGTCTATCATATGGATGTCAAGTTTTCATTTTTGAATGGTGAGCTAGAAGAAGAATTCTACATGGAACAACAAGAAGAATTTTAGTTGTCAAATCAACTAGATATGGTTTGTAGATTGAAGAAATATTTATATGGATTAAAGCAAGCTCCTAGAGCTTGGTATGCAAGGTTTCAACAAAGGTACGGTAGATAGTAACCTTTACTTTAAAGTTGAAAATAACAAAATATTGATTGTGGTTGTATATGTTGATGACATTATTTTTGGAGGAAATGAAACTATGTGTAAGATTTTTGTGGAAGAGATGCAAAAAGAATTTGAAATGTCCATGTTTGGAGAGATGAATTTCTTTCTTGGGCTGCAAATTAATCAAACAGAGAAAGGAATCTTTATTTCACAGTCTAAGTATGTGAGAGAGATGTTGAAGAATTTTGGTATGGAAGGTTCCAAACCGGTATGCACTCCTATGGTGACTGGTTGCAAATTAGGTAAAGATGATGATTCACCTAAGGTTGATTAGAGCAAGTATAGATCTATGATTGGTGGGCTATTGTATTTGACTGCTACTAGACCAAATATCATGCATGTTGTTTGTCTTGTGGCTATATTTCAAGAAGATCCTAAAGAAACACATGTTTTTGTTGTTAAAATAATATTCAAATATTTGAATGGCACTTTGGTTTATGGCTTGTGGTATCCTAGTGATACTGAATTTACACTAAGTGCTTATACAGATGTAGATTGGGTTGGATGTGTAGATGACAAAAAAAGTACAAGTGGTGGTGCATTTATTCTTGGTTGTAGATTGGTGCATGGTTGAGTAAAAAGAAAGATTTAGTTTCCCTATCTACTGTTGAAGTTGAGTATATTGATGTTACATCTTGTTGTACACAAGTTTTATGGATGAAATAGGCATTGAAAGATATCACAGTTGTGTATGATGATCCTACTTCTATCTTTTGTGATAACACAAATGCAATTAAGACTTCAAAGAATCTAGTGATGCACTCAAGGACAAAGCATATATATATCAGGTATCATTTCTTGAGAGAGAAGGTTGTGGAGAATGAAGTAAAGCTTGAGTATGTCCCTACGAAGGATCGAATTGTTGATATATTTACGAAGTCTCTTCCTAAAGATACTTTTGAGTATCTCTAGGAGAAGTTAGGGGTCATTTCCCCTCCTTTCTTGAACTAAATGCATATGGAGATCTACATCAGTCTGATGGATCTATGGATCTATCTTTCTTATGGATTGATGTTTTGGTAACTACCTCTTAGGGGGAGCAGGTAGTGGCATGTGTTGTTAGTGTATGAGTATTTTTTTTTTAATGTCAAAGGAAAAATTAATGTAAAACATATTTTACCTTTGCCACTGATGTCAAAGGGGGAGATGAGAGAGATGTGAAAAGGAAAAAGAGAGTCATGTGAAAAATATTATCTACTAAGGGGGAGAAATAGAAAGAAAAATCATGAGAAGAGTGTTTAGAGCTAGTATGTTGTCTTTAATGGTTTTCACATCATATGTTGCATCAATGACAAAGGGGGAGATTGTTGCAAGTATGAAGAAGTTGTTGCAAGGTTTTATCATTTATGTCAACTGGTCAATTGGTTATTAACTGGTTGTTGTTGTCATTAATGTCATGGATCCAAGTTATTGGTTGTATATGTCAAGGATATTGAGAAAATTATATTGAAGGAA
>VDFB02362943.1:153670-173427 GCA_007258455.2 Sequoia sempervirens | reverse complement strand
AATTGTTGCATGATTGAAGCAGTGGAAGAATTCTATTCTATGGACTGTAATTGCGAAGGTTCCTATGCAATATTGTAAATGGTGAATGTTGCTGTAAACAGACACCAATAAGATAAGTCTGACTATTGTATGTAATCTCAATTACTGTAATACAAAGTGATTTCTCTTGGTGTGGTGGGTTTCCTCTTTAGCAAGGGTTTTCCATATATCGGTGTTCTTGTGTGATTATCAAACTTCGTTTACGTTATGTTTCATGGTGCATCTTAATTGGGTGTAATTGTACAAATTTAAAGTACATCTACATTCTTTCACGAGGTATTGGCGTTAGGAGGAATTGTTTCTACGCATCTAATTTTCCTTACAATTTATGTCTATTTATTACCATTGGATTTAGTGTTTGTGTTTTTATATTTAGTTGAGGTAGGATTTATTCTTCTATGCGATAGTTAGTGTGACATCTATTTGGATTAGATATTATCTTCTATGCATTAATGGACGATGAGAGAGTTCTTATTTGAGATGGTTCTCAAATTGGTTATTATTATAGGTATCTTGATGGAGATCATGGATCACTTAAATATCTTAATGGTAAGTGTTAGCTATAGGGATTATTCCATTGATGTTTGAGTTTACTTATTTTCAATATACACAATAAGTGGGAAAATATTAGAAAAAGGTGTGTTTTTCACCTTACATAATATTTACAATATAAATATAAATATTTTTATGACATACCTAGGGAATCTAGGGATACATACATTACATGGATTATAACTTCTTGGGGATACTTTGTATGTTGTATGTGATATTGGGATAAATATTTAATGTGGGTTTCTCATTGAGAAAATACTTAATATTAAAAAAATAGTACCAAAAAGTAAATAAGAGGGACACAGTTTTATAAGATCATGGAATTAGGCACATGGTCTATGTAATACCACTGGGTACTTTTGTGCAAGATTATTTTAATAATGTTTTCATGTATACTCTACAAATGTATTGTAATATTTGTTCATGATATAATACATTGAGTGTGTGAGTGCTTTTGGAGGTTGGTTTTTTCCCTTATGAGGATTTTTATATGGTACATATTGTGTCATCTTGATAGTATGTTTGTATTTTATTTTGCCTTTTGGATTCTAAATATTTGCTTATACATTTTTCTCTCTTGGGGTTATGTATAAATAGTTTATTATGACTATACATTTTTCTTTTAGATTGGATGTGGATTGCAACACTTAAGCCTATGATAATTTATTAAGAAAGCTAGGATTGAGGCTGGATTGGATTTGGGTTGACTGCTACACTTAAGATATGCTAAGTTATTAAGTGAATTAGGATTATGAATGAGGTTTTTTATTTAGTTAAATTTCTTGATTTCAATTATGAGTTTGATTTGGGTGGATGAGAGTTGGTTTGATAATGATTTAAAATTTAAATCACAATTTTGGTACAAGGTTTGGAATTTGGTTCAAGTTTTTGGGTTAGCTCTTGGAAATTGGCCAATGATTTAAATTTAAGATTTGGGATTTGGGATTATTAATAAGATGATGGATTTTGAGAGATGATTTAGATTTGAATTTAAGGATTGATTATGGTAATAATTTCAACATTTTACAAGAGGATTTTTTTGATATGGTTTTTTTTAGTTTAATTTTGAGGTTGGATGTTGATTGTTTGAAAATGTTCGGATTTAGAGGGTGTCCATAATATTTTTTAAATATGAACTAATCATGTGGACATACTAATTTATTTGAGTAGATAAATATGCAATTGTAATTCCACAAATATACCTTATCTATTTGTGGAACACTTTCTATACCCCACTAGAACATGTAGGTTCAAGTCATCCACCTTGGTGATAAAATACAAGGGTAGGTTTGCTAAGAGGAAATATGAACACATTATTTTACTTCCCAAGATCATCTTGCATCACGAGGAAAGAGTATATGCAACTTATCTTTTTGGTACTAAAGTAAAAAAAAAAGAGAATAATAATTGTTTTTGATCTTTAGGATCACCTTTTAGTGTTAGAAGAGAGTATACACACTTTAAATTCCCAAAAATTTAAAAATGATTTGTTCCATTATCATAAAAGTGTGCAACTAAGCTAGTGATAAAAGGTGGATCTTTGGACAAGTGAAAGCTACATAAAACAAGTTAGAAGTTTTGCAATGAGTCTTGGACCAATGAAATACTATAGAAACATAGGTTTATTACCAATAAGTTATAAACAATTAATAGTTAAAAGTAAAAAAACCCAAGAGAACTGATTAAATTATGAAAAAATGCATGTGTTGATAGAGAAATGAAAATACTAATTACTAGAATGAAAATTCAAAAAAAAGAACTAAAATGCTAAAGGATGGGTTCTATGTTTATCAATAGATTACCTTAGGTGTGCTGATTGTTCAAGCAGGTTCACTATTTTGTAAACACGAATGGCAAAGTAAAATAAAAAGGTTGAAAGGTAAAAAATACATAACATAATGATAAATGTTAGTGTAAACCCCCCAAAAAATTAGAAACTTGTAAACAACAAATTATCTATGATGATAAGTAGGAGGTTAGTGATCTTAGGGACTAGAAAAATAAAAATATAGGAAAGTGAAACCCAAAATGATAGAAAGTAAAAAGTTTAGAGTTGGGGATGGAGTTGTTGATCTAAAAGTGGATATTATGGGTTTATAAATACATCATAATAGGAATAGACATGTCATATTCTAATAATGGCTGTAAAATATAAATAAACCTATGAAAAACAAGGATTATTTTGTATTGAGATGATTAAATTAAGATGAAAATAGGTTAAAAAAATTAGATATTAGAAAAAATAAAAATGTTGGAAAGAAGAATCCAAAATGATAGAAAATGAGAGATTTAGGGTCAAGGATTGAGGCACCAATTTATAAATAGAAGTTCCATAACTTAATAATGTGCCAAGGTAGGAATGAATATGCCAGTATACTACATAGGCCAAAAATATAAATAAACTTGTAAATATAGGGGTTAAAATTTTACACAAATGGTTAGTACAAAATGAAAAAAGATTATAAATAAAAAAAACTTGTATAAACAGATGAGAAATGCATAAAAATAATACAAAATGGGGAAGGAATAATATTAGAGTCAATCGGTTGTTGTTGCCTACTTTTTTGTTGTTTGTTTGCTGATGGTTTATTGTTGGCTTTATAAAGCTTCATCTTATTGACAACTTTCTTGACTTTGGGGCTGCTTTTTTTCCTAGTCCTATCTTTTTTTGCAACCTGTTTCTTTTGTAAATGGTTTCAGGGCCCCTTCAAAACCTGTTTATCAGTTAATCAAAAATATTAGGGCTGATAAGTCAATTAATGCATAGAGCACCAACAAACACATTAAAGAGAGGATGCATATGCTTGAAACATGAAAAAAATAAAAAAATTAGAGTTGCACACATTTAAATGACAACCTACAACACAAAGATATAAAGGGGTGTTAAAAGAGACATGGATCCCACTAGGTGTGCCAAAATACATACAAACAAGTGTAAAACATAAAAAATGACTGCAACCATAAAATTTAAACCCTTATTCTAACCTAATTGAAGCATCTAGTTTGAAATAAAAATATACCTAAAATATGAAATACCATAATAAATACATCACCAAAAAGTCTCTTGTTGCACCCATAAGTGAATATTTTGAAGATGAATTGTGTAAAAGATTGGATGTAAGGTACTCAAATTGACAACATATCATTACATTCCTTGAATTCTTAAAAAGAACTCATATATTGAGCTATTTGTAGACTTGAAGAATGAAGGATCAAGAGTTGACGTGATTTGAGAGATAAATGGAGGAAATTTATCGAGAGGATCAGATGCATGGGAATCCTCCAAGTAGGACTTTGTAATCTATGCACATGAGGAGGTCCACAATCCAAGGGATTTAAAAGGTTAAGATCTTCTTATAGGATTATGAGGATTAATTTTTTGGGAAATCTAAAATCTATTTTTTGGACTCTTGTTTAGGGTCATGAGTTTGTTAGAGAAGATGGAAGGTGAGGATTTAGAAAAAAATCTTTTGGAAATCCAAAATATATTTTTTAGATCCAAAATAGTTTTTTAGAGATCCAAAAAATTCCTTTTTGGAGTCATGTATAGTCTTGAACCTTGAACAAGATTTACCTTGATAATTATTTGGATTATGCAAATGATTATCTAGTTTCAATAATTGCTTTTAGCCAAATAATGATTTGAGAGGAAAAATAGGATTTAGATAAATAGATTATATTTGTTTAATGTTTTTGAATGAGAATGACAGGAATGATGAACTTAAATAAATAAATATTGAATTTATTTATTTAAGGTTAGACATTAGAAAAGAGGTGAAATGATTGATTAATTAAATCAATTATCTTCATATATTTCATTAATGCTAGAGGAAGTGTTAGATTAATTAATTAAATAATTAAAATTGTTTAATTAATGTTAGTAGAAAAATTAGGATAATTAATTATATAAATATAATTTATTTAATTAATTTAGATGTGGTGATGTGAAGGGAATTGATTCCAATAGAAATTCCAAGAGGTAAGGTATTTACACTTATGATACACAAGTAAGAAATTATCATGGGAAAATAACACCCATGACCAAACCTAGTTATATTTCTGAGTTCATACATTTAACAATCCTACTTGAATAACTTAGTTGTTCTCGTGTTCAAATTGTATGCACTTATGAAATACCAAAAAATACAAAATCTAAAAAAAACATAGGCGAAAAACTATTTTAAAAAATATTCAAAAAATATAAAGGTTGAAAAATCCAACACAATATAAGTCATGCACCAAGTCCAAAATCCTCACCCCACATGAGAACCAAACATTCCCACCCGAAAAGAAAAATTAAATCCCAAAACTTCAAATCCAAAAATAAAAATAAAAACTAAACACAAATCCAAATCCAAAACTAAAATATCATCCAACACCCCAAAACCAAATCATATCGTGTAATGTTCTAGACCTTATGCCACAAACCCAATCAAGAAAATTATAATTTAAATCAATTATCATATCATCCTAAGGTGCTAGACCACAATAAAAAATAAAAATAAAATCACCCCAAGGATATTTACCTTAATCCCAACCAAAAATAAAATCCACCCATCATATGACCTTCATCAAATTACTCTAAGTTCATTGACCTTAATCTAAATAAAAAATAAAATCCATCAATTAACCTTAAGGTCCTAGGCCTTGTTCAAATTAAAATAAAACCATCATCAAGTTACTCAAGGTTCTTGACCTTAATCCAAATATAATTTCAATTTACTTAAGGTTCTTGGTCATCATCCAACCCATCATCAAGTTACTCAAGGTCATTGACCTTTATGAACCCAATATCAAAATCCATGTCAAAAATTCAAGCCAATTCACATCTCACCACAAAACCAAAAAATATAAAATAAATCCACTTCGTTTGAGACTAACTCATCCCCTTATGCCCCCAATCACATGATCACAAGAGTGATTGAAAATGGAGTTCAATAGAAATAGGCCATTTGGATCAAGGTAAATGTACATGTTGGGGAAACCTCTCACCAAGGCTTCTATGATCACGTTGATGATATTGAAATTCTTCATAGCCAATGTGAGAACTTGTTAGATATTAGAGACTTATTTTTGTTTGATCAAATTCTAATCTTGGTGGATCAATTCCTTGTCCAAAAATGAGAATTTATTACTCCAATATTGCAGAGAATTAGGAGCTAAATTTCATCCTAATTATGACTTGGATAAAATAAGAAACATCATCCAAACCAATCTATCCACTCACAATTTTGATAGATGGCATAAAAAAAAATTTCATGTAAACCAAGACCAATAATTTTTTGTTGAACAAGACAACTAATGGGGGGGGTGAATCAGTTGTAGCAAATTTCACTTTTATAACTTTCACCGGAACTTAGATCAATCACAATTCTTAACTCTGCTAAAATGATTAAACATTAAGTGCAAGTGCAAAAACTGAAAACCATCACACAAAAACAAAACACTAGATTTACGTGGAAAAACCAATGAGGGAAAAACCACAGTGAGGATTAAATCACACTATAGAGAATATCAAAACCAATTACAAAGAGGCTCACTGCTTGAGAAAAAAAGGGCTCACTACCAAAACAAGGACTCTCTTTTCAGATCAGGACTCACTGTCTAATAGGGCTAACCACTTGGAGGGCTCACTGCCATAGAGATATAAAGAAGATAGAAGAGATAGGTTATAGAGAGAAGACAATCTCAATGCAACAGAGAAATCCACCACAATTTACTCAACCACTTGTAGACATGCATGAATGATAAAGTCCACCTTTAGCTCACTACATCCAAAAACTTAGCATTTAGACTTCTCACTGATTTGCCACACTTACATTACATCTATCCACTTGATTCACATCTGCTTCAAATCTATCTACACTATTTCTTTGCACTTATCTCTTGGTTCTACATTCACCACTCGCTCATCCTATATCTATACCATCTTCAACTTTGAAACATATCCAAATTCGACCATCCATCATTAAATTTAAATTAGGTCGGCACCAAAATATCCTAGGGTGCAATTAGAATGAGGGCAGCCCAAACACATGCTTGTTGAGGACCCAAATAGGTCCCAACACATTTCATCAATTTCAAAGGTAGTGTTTAACACAAGTTCGGCCAAACCAGTGTAAAACACATAGAACAATTAAGCATGATCCTTCCCGATACCAAAATTATCTTCAGTACGATCATAACAACTTAACTCTAGAACCACAAGTCATAGGATTTAATCAAAGAGAAATGTGGACCAATAGAATTTCTCCTGAACATCAACTAGATACACAGAAAACCACAATTCACAACTGGTGAACATAACTCGCACAGTACAATGAATCAAAAACCAAAAATCTGGATATAGCAACTTCCAACAACCATGATCGACATATCTGAACTGCACACACATAGAAGCAAATCCTAGAGCAAAACCCAGAGCAACCATTGAACACCTGCAATCTTCCTTCAATATAATTTTCTCAATATCCTTGACATATACAACCAATAACTTGGATCCATGACATTAATGACAACAACAACCAGTTAATAACCAATTGACCAGTTGACATAAATGATAAAACCTTGCAACAACTTCTTCATACTTGCAACAATCTCCCCCTTTGTCATTGATGCAACATATGATGTGAAAACCATTAAAGACAACATACTAGCTCTAAACACTCTTCTCATGATTTTTCTTTCTATTTCTCCCCCTTAGTAGATAATATTTTTCACATGACTCTCTTTTTCCTTTTCACATCTCTCTCATCTCCCCCTTTGACATCAGTGGCAAAGGTAAAATATGTTTTACATTAATTTTTCCTTTGACATTAAAAAAAAAATACTCATACACTAACAACACATGCCACTACCTGCTCCCCCTAAGAGGTAGTTACCAAAACATCAATCCATAAGAAAGATAGATCCATAGATCCATCAGACTGATGTAGATCTCCATATGCATTTAGTTCAAGAAAGGAGGGGAAATGACCCCTAACTTCTCCTAGAGATACTCAAAAGTATCTTTAGGAAGAGACTTCGTAAATATATCAACAATTCGATCCTTCGTAGGGACATACTCAAGCTTTACTTCATTCTCCACAACCTTCTCTCTCAAGAAATGATACCTGATAGATATATGCTTTGTCCTTGAGTGCATCACTAGATTCTTTGAAATGTTAATTACACTTGTGTTATCACAAAGATAGAAGTAGGATCATCATACACAACTGTATATCTTTTCAAATACCTATTTCATCCATAAAACCTGTGTACAACAAGATGCAACATCAATATACTCAACTTCAACAGTAGATAGGGAACTGAATCTTTCTTTTTACTCAACCATGCACCAATCTACAACGAGAATGAATGCACCACCACTTGTACCTGTCATCTACACATCCAGCCCAATCTACATCTGTATAAGCACTTAGTGTAAATTCAGTATCACTAGGATACCACAAGCCATAAACCAAAGTGCCATTCAAATATTTGAATATTATTTTAACAACAAAAACATGTGTTTCTTTAGGATCTTCTTGAAATATAGCCACAAGACAAACAACATGCATGATATTTGGTCTAGTAGCAGTCAAATACAATAGCCCACCAATCATAGATCTATACTTGCTCTAATCAACCTTAGGTGAATCATCATCTTTACCTAATTTGCAACCAGTCACCATAGGAGTGCATACCGGTTTGGAACCTTCCATACCAAAATTCTTCAACATCTCTCTCACATACTTAGACTGTGAAATAAAGATTCCTTTCTCTGTTTGATTAATTTGCAGCCCAAGAAAGAAATTCATCTCTCCAAACATGGACATTTCAAATTCTTTTTGCATCTCTTCCACAAAAATCTTACACATAGTTTCATTTCCTCCAAAAATAATGTCATCAACATATACAACCACAATCAATATTTTGTTATTTTCAACTTTAAAGTAAAGGTTACTATCTACCGTACCTTTGTTGAAACCTTGCATACCAAGCTCTAGGAGCTTGCTTCAATCCACATAAAGATTTCTTCAATCTACAAACCATATTTAGTTAATCTGACAACTGAAATCCTTCTTGTTGTTCCATGTAGACCTCTTCTTCTAGCTCACCATTCAAAAATGAAAACTTGACATCCATTTGATAGACTTTGAAATCTTTATGAGAAGTAAATGCTAAGAACATTATGACAACTTCCATTTTTTCCACCAAAGAAAAAGTCTCTTGAAAATTTATGCCTTCTACTTGTGAGTAACCCTTACACACAAGCCTTGCTTTGTTTCTGATCACTTCTCCATTCTCATGTTCAACTTATTTTTGAATATACCCACTTTGATTCATTAATATTTTTGCCTACCGGTCTTGGGACCAATTCCCAAGTTTGATTCTTTTCAATCTACATAAGTTCTTCCTTCATAGATTTCACCCAATGTTCATCTTTACATGCTTCACGTATAGTCTTTGGTTCAATCTCAGAAAGTAAACATAGATTTACTTCACCAATAACAACTTTTCTTCTTGCTAATACTCCTTTTGTCTTGTCTTCAATGATTTTATTTTCTAAATGATTCTTCCGCACATATCTAGGTGTCTTAGGTGACACTACCAGAGCTTCTTCTTCATTTTCTTCTTCTTCATTCTGCTTCTCTTGCTCATCCTTCTCTTGTTCTTCCACAATTTCTTCAATTCTTATGCAATCAGGTTCATCAAATACATATCCATCAACATCAATTGAATTATTCATTGCTTCATCAACCTTCACATTTGTGCCTTCTAAAATATTCCTTTATCTTTTATTGAAACATTTTTAAGCCTTGCTTCTAGTAGAATATCCAAGAAAATTGCTTTCATCACTTCTTACATCAAACTTTCCTAAATTTTCTTCATCCCTTATGATATAACATTTGCTTCTAAATACCTTGAAATACTTAACAGTAGGAATTCTTCCACACCATAGCTCATAGGGGGCCTTTGTACTATTTTCTCTTGCTTGAACTCAATTGAATACATAAAAAGAAGTGTGAATAACTTCTCTCTAGTAAACTTATGGTAAACTAGCCTCTGTAATCATTGATCTAGAAGCCTCTTGAATTTTTCTATTCTTCCTTTCAACAACTCCATTATGTTGAGGATTCTCGGAGTAGATAACTTTCTTTTTATTCCATGTACTTCACAAAACATATTAAACTCATGGGAAGTGAATTCACTACCTCTGTCATACCTTAAGCATTTTATCCTCAAATTTACGTCATTGTCAACCATAGCTTTGAATGTCTTAAATCTATCTAATGCATTTGATTTATCTCTAAGAAATGTAACCCATGTATATCTAAAATAATCATCAATCAAAAGCATAAAGTACCTTTCACCTTGTAGACTTCTCACTCTTGTAGGACCACAAAGATCTATATGAGTTAAATCTAGTAGTCCAGTATTAGATTGTTCTTTTGATCTGTAATGGTTTCTTGCTCGCTTCTGAAACTGACAATTCCTGTAAATAGCATTAACAGGGTTTGTAATCCTTGGTAAATCTCTCATGGCCCGAATTGCACTAATCCTCACCAAGTTATCAAAATTCATATGACACATTCTCTGATGCCATAACCAACTATCATTAATCTGAGTCATAAAGCATCATCCATCAACACCCTTAAGGTGATAGATATTTCCTTCAAATTTCTTTCCTGCAACTATCACAGTTCCAGATCTTTTCTTGATTTCACATCTTTCATCCTTAAAGACAAGATTATATCCTTTACTGCACATCTGTCCAACACTCAAAATATAATGCCTTAAACCCTTGACATAGTAGAAATCATTAGTGTTATGCTTGCCATAAAAAATTATTGAACCTATCCCACAAATTTTAGCACCAGTATTATCTCCAAACATAACTAAACCTCCATCATATTTTTCAAGTTTAACAAACTTACTCTTATCACTAGTCATGTGATGTAAACAACCACTATCAACAATCCAATAGTTCTTTTCATTTTTAGCATGTAGGGAAGAGATTACAGTACCTTAATTTTTCTCCTTCTCTGGAGGGATTTCCTTCACCTTTTTTTTTAGAATTAGCAGAAGTAGGTTCATCTTTTATATCCAATAACAAGCATTCATTGTCATCAGGATCTCCATAGTCAGATTCTTCATTAGATATACTAGCATCCTCATTCACATAATATGCTATATCGATCTTCTTACCTTTCTTTTCTTTCTCAAATCTTTGTTTATTCCTCTTAGATCTTTCTAGATGCCTTGTAGCATAATGACCTATTCCTCCAAAACTAAAGCATTTAAAGGGTAACTTACATTCATACTTTTTAGAGACTTTCTTCATCTTTCTCTCAAAGTTAGCTTCTAATTCATCAAGATTTTCTTCATCCGGATCTTTAGCTTTTGTAGCCTTAAAAGTAGTCTTTGATTTGGATCCATTTCTCAAATTCGGCTTTCTCATTTCATAAGATGTCAAAGTTCTCAACAATTGATCTTTAGTGTAAGTCTTATAATCTATATGTTCTTCAATAACACATACCTTTTCACTATAAGCATCAAGGAGAGTTCTAAGAATCTTCTTTACAATTCTGGATCCATCTATTGTAGCACCAAGTCCTCACATTCGAGCTACTACCTCATCCAATCTCTGTACATAATCTTTAGCATTATCATCTTCAGACATATGTAGGAGCTCAAACAGTGTCTCCAAATTCTGCAATTTTTCCTCTTTGACCCTTTCATCACCTTCATGTGCCTTTTCTAGAGCATCCTAGACTTCCTTAGTAGTCTTCAGATTTTAAAGTTTAATCAACTCAAAATGTACAAGAATATTCTTCAAAATGTACTTCACCTTATTGTTCGCTTCATGTGCCTTGATCTCATTAGTTGTACTCAGACCATTAGCAGGAGGAGTGTAAGGATTCTTGTAAGCTTTCTCCACATCATATCCACAATACTCTAGATATTCTTCCATCAGTATTTTCCAGATAGCATAATTAGTTCCATCGAACCTCAGATAATCATGAGTAATTTTTCTAGCCATCTCGAACCTTCCTTAAGTTATTAAGCTCTTCTCCAAGAACCAAGCTATGATGCCAATTATTGAACAAGACAACTAAGAGGGGGGGTGAATCAATTGTAGATATTTCACTTTTATAACATTCACTAGAATTTAGATCAATCATAATTCTTAACTATGCTAAAATGATTAAACATTAAATGCAAGTGAAGAAACTAAAAACCATCACACAAACACCAAACACCATATTTACGTGGAAAACCCAATGAGGGAAAAACCACGGTGAGGATTAATTCACACTATAGAGAATATCAAAACCAATTATAAAGAGGTTCACTGCCTGAGAAAAAAGGGTTCACTACCAAAACAAGGACTCACTATCCAATAGGGCTAACCACCCAGAGGGCTCACTACCAAAGAGATACAAAGAAGATATAAGAGATAGGTTACAAAGAGAAGAAAATCTCAATGCAATAGATAAATCCACCACAATTTACTCAACCACTTGCAGACATGCATGAATGATAGAGTCCAACTTCAGTTCATTTCATCCAAAAACTCAGCATTTAGACTTCGCACTGATCTGACACACTCACATTACATACATCCACTTGATTCACATTTTCTTTGCATCTATCTACACTATTTCTTTGCACTTATCTCTTTTTTCTACTTTCACCACTTGTTCATCCTGTATTTATACCATCTTCAACTTTGAAACATATTCAAAGTTGACCATCCATCATTAAATTCAAATTAGGTCGGCACCAAAACATCCTAAGGTGGAATTAGAATGATGGCGACCCAAACATATGCTTGATGAGGTCCCAAATAGGTCCCAACATGTTTCATCAATTCTTAAGGTAGTTTTTAACTCAAGGTCGGCCAAACTAGTGTAAAACACATAGAACAATTAAGCACAATCCTTCTAGATATCAAAATTATCTTCAATACGATCATAACAACTTAACTCTAGAACTACAAGTCATAAGACTTAATCAAAGAGAAATCCAGACCAACAACATTTCTCTCAGACCTCAGCTAGATACATAGAAAGCCACAGTTCACAACTGGTGAACATAACTCACACTATACAATGAATTAGAAACCAAAAATCTAGATATAGCAGCTTCCAACAAGCATGATCAACATATTTGAAGTGCATACACATAGAAGAAAATACCAAGAAAAATTAGGAGCAACCACTGAACACCTTCAATATTCCTTTAATACAATTTTCTCAATATCCTTGACATATACAACCAATAACCTACATCCATGATATTAATGACAACAATAACCAGTTGATAACCAATTGACCAGTTGACATAAATAACAACACCTTGCAATAACTTCTTCATACTTTCAACAATTTCTACCTAGATCAAACCTATAGGTAGAGTGTTGACCACTCCCAACCACTCATAATAGCACATTGTCTAACAATCCACCTCACTAAGATGAAACATTATCATAATAATAATTTAAATTATTTTGGTATATCTACTATCCTGATAAAGAATTTTTTTCACCATGGTAAAACCCAAGCTCTAATCCAAATCAATTTGGTCAAACCTTTTACGAAACCAAATCACCCTAGAACAAAAAATCACTCCACCCCCAATCATACAATCCCAAATTATTTTGTATCCCCATCATTCAATCACAAAATCCTAAATTATTCAATATGCTTATTATACACCTCAAATCACTAAACATCCCAATCAAACTCACCATATTTCTCACATCACATTCTACCATTTTCTATTGGTAACCTCTTCGACCAAGAGTGGCAAGAGATGAAAATTCCATAAAGGGATTATAAATAGGGACATCTAATTGAAACAAATAATATAATTTCAAATAAATTTATCCTTATTAATTTAATTATAACATCTCCCAAATCCCATTTCCTTCTCATTTTGAGGTACCAAAATTTAAAGTATAAAGGAAATGGTTATCTATATGACCATGTGAAGAAAATTTTCATGATGTTTCAAGAAGTTTCTTATGATTACATGTACTTTCTAAGGTTCTTCCCTCAAATTTTGAGAAAAAAATCCTTGTATTGGTTTATACACCTTTCCAAAAGCTCCATTACAATTTTTTCCAACATAATAAAGAAATTTGACACATATTTCTCCTATAACATCGAACATGAGCTTACTATGTTGGATATTTACAATGTAAAGAAACATAATGGAGAAATATTCTCTTTCTACAACATTAAAGAATTTTCACGTCATTTCCCCTCACATATCCTTTAGAGATAATTTGTAGATATTTTTTATCATAAATATAAACAATTAATTGGCCTTTCACCTTTAAGTGCGTTGTGTCATCACTTTTGATGAAATCATTGAACAAGGAGCCCATATGGAAAAATGCATCATTGAAAAAGGTTTGGTAAAGATATTCTCTACTTAATGCACCCAAAATCATAAACCTAAGTTTTGGGCTAAGAACAAGAATACTATCAGTGATGGGGTATTCAACTCAAAACATATCCAAAATATCAAAACTCCCATCTAAGGTCCCTCCTTGTCCATCTTAGCCACTTGATAGAATCTCATTAAACATGTTAAGAAGAATCTAGCATATATATTCATATTGGAGCTCCTCAAAACATCTAATTTTTTTTTAGATATATTGGAATGTATCTTATAAGAGTCGAGGGTTCCCAAGAACATTTACCTACATCATTTCCAAGCCCTAGTGAGGAAAACATCCTCCACATATCAACTTTCATTCACCAAAAATGATATTCCACCTCTCAATCCATATGAAAGTTTTGATCTCCAAGTATAATCTTGAGAGAGTTCATTTAAAAATGGATTTTATTTAAACCTATGCATCTTAGGACTAGTAAAAAAATTGGACTACTTTGTTGTAGATCTAGAATTGTATTATGCATATAATCACCATCAAGTCCAATGACAATGTAGAGTACAAATTAGAAGGAATAATATGTATCCTCATCTCTAGGTTAGACCTATCTTGTAAAAATGATGTGCTACATTATTTATTTGGAATTTCCTTATTAAATTCTTATAGGCCTCCAATAGATCCATGTCATGTAGGTTTTCTTGTCTACCTACCCCTAATTCATAATATTTTCTCATGAAGTTGTTGAATTCACCATTCCCATGGATCATCACCCCTCTAAATACTATAGAATGTTATGAGGTCCATATCAAATAATAAAAAAATATCCTAGTATTGATGTTTCCACCTCTCCAACAACTATGCCATCTTCCTCCTATATCAATCCCAATAATATTGCATCCACATCCATTGCCCCCTTAAATTATAAGTCAATATTATTAACACTTTTTATGGAGAGTATGAGATACACCACACATTTGATATCTAAAAGATCCCTCTATCACCATGGTCTCATTGTTATCATTGCCCTAAATAAAGAAAGAGACAAAACACCATATAGTTTGGTGCCACCACATTTATACACCATGAGTTCTTGGTCAATGAGGATATTGAAGGGGCCATCAACTCTTGGATCTACTCAGATAAAGAGTTTCCACCATGTTTCCTCAAAGAGACATACCTTATAACACAATGTATCTACAATAATATTACAAGGGTAAAGGACTTGGGCTCCATGATAAATGTGCTCTTGATTGAAATGATATAAGGAAAACAACAAAACTCAAGGGTTGGCATACATACCAAATAGTGAGGATTCCAATGAAACTAATGACACTTCTAAACTTATGGAAGATGCATCCCCTAAAATTAAAAACAGCAAGGTATAGTATATCATTAATCCCTTGGATAATATAGCCATAATGAACCTCCTACTTGAAACATTCATTTATACCATTTACCTACCTATCACCTATCTCAAACTCATCAATTAGGAGCAATGAGATTTTATGTTTGTAGAAACATTTTAGATTGATAAGGCTATTATTGAATTAATGGGGCTCCATGATGGTATCCCTACCAACTATCATAAAATTAATTCAAAATCAACCTCAAAACTATAACATGTTTGGGACAAGAGGGAAATTTCCTTAGTAAAAAAATAAAAAGGAAAACCTAAAAGACAAAGTCCCCTAGTGAAAAAATCATTGAACTACTATCAAACATAGAAAGAGAAAGAGAAAATGACATTTCTATTGATGAAAACCTCTTCAAGATGTCAATAGATGAGGAACTTGAACTACCATAGGCATCTCTTTAGTGATAGGATTGATCGATAATCTTGGTTGAAGACTCACTATAGATAAATCTTGGAACAAAGACTAATCCAAAGATCACATATATTGTAGCTACCTTAAAACCTATAGTAAAAGAAATCATTTTCTCCATTCTAAAAAATACTACTGATATATTTTATTGGTCATATAAATAAATACTTTACTTAGACCCATCCTTGGTAGCTATCATCTTGTGGTACATATTTATGCTAAGCCAATTAATAAAAACTCAAAAATATGCATCCCTAGATCACTCTTTTGGTCAAAGAAGAGTTACAAGAAATATTAGAGGGTGCCTTCAATCCCATAAAATAATCAAAATGGATATCCAATATCATCTATATTAGCAAGAAATATGAGGATATCCACATATGTACTAACTTTATAGATATAAACAATGGTTATCCAAAAGATGATTTAATTCTACCTACTAATAACATGATTGTTGGCTTGCTATAGGTTATGTAATGCTACCACTCATACAAAATTTCTCTAGATAAAATTGGATAGAAATCACTCTTCAAGATGAACATAAAATAAATTTCAATACTCCTTGGGGTACCTTTTATAATCTGGTTATTCCATTTGGGACGAAAAACACTAGGGTCATGTATTAATGATTCATAATAGTGATATTCCATGACATGCTATGTGATATCATGGAGATGAACTCTTGAGTAAATAAAAAAAAAATGAACATCCATAGATCCTAAAAATAATCTTTTAGTAGTCAAGAGAATACAAGGTGTGGATTAGTCCAAAAAAGTATATTTGAGGTTACATCAAGAAAAATATTGGGTTTAATTATCTCCAAGCATGGTATAGAAGTGGATCCCACTAAGGTTAAGAAAATCACAAAAATTCCTCCACCAAAGAATCTTAAGCAACTCCATATCCCTTTGGTAAATATACAAGCTATCCATAAAATTATTACATAGCTAGTAGATAAGCAAGAACCATTCTCCCATTTGCTTAAGAAAATTACTAGCTTCCACTAGGATGAATTTGGTCTAAACACCTTTAGTAAAATCAAATAATATCACTACTCCACCTATGTTCATGGCACCCACAAAAAAACCATTGCTCCTCTACATCTCAACTACATAAATTACCTTAAGGGAATTACTATCATAACATGATGAATGAGGTTGTAAAAAATTAACCTACTACATTATTTGTGCATTGGGAACATGTGAGCTTAATTACATATCTATGTAATAATCACAAATAGACATCATATTTTTCTCATAGAATATCTAATACTACATGCTTAATCATCACATTCAACTCATTTTAAAAATAAAATCATTCAAGTATCTAGTATATAGAGCTTCCTTAATAGGAAAAATGGTTAAATGAATCATAAAAAATCATGAATTTGACATTGAGTATGTGGACCAAAAAGTAGTTAAATGAAAAATATAGTAGATCAATTGGCTAATGCATCACTCATTGAAACTCATCCCTTGATCATAGGCTTCCTTGATAAGTCCATCTTGACTCTAGGCTTCCTTCACTTGGAATCTCTCTTTTGATAGCTCATCATGACTTAGGAGTGAGAGTCTTATTTATCATGCCATAGGTGATCTCATCTCTAAATATTGTAGTCTTGATTTTCTATGTACTAAGAATGTCATAGAATATAAGGTCTTGCTTACAAGTGTTAAGACCATAGTATATTAGATCATCCATTATATAATTTTCTATGGGGATTCTTGATTAGTCATAAGGTAGGTCAGTGAATAATAATATACCAAGGATGATAAAATTATCCCCTATAAATAATGATGTAAGAAAGGGTGTCACTAGTCTCCAACAATCAATTCCCAACTAATTAGGAAGGTCTCCAACAACTCCTTGGGTGAATTCCTTTGTTAAGCCACCAATTTACTTGTAGCCTTGGGGACACACTTATTCAACTATATCTCCACCTGTAGACCTTTTCACCAATTCATGAGCCCACTTTCAGGGACCCTTTAGGTTGTTATTTAACACATCAAATTCTCTAATAGGGTTGTCCTGGACTGTCACAACATAACCCATCCTTCAACATTGTACAATGGCTTAATTAGGCCTCTTTTTCAAAGGAGGTCCACCAAATATCATTCCCCTGACCTCAAAACCTTCATCCACACTTTGTACTAGTCACAAAACAAGCAAAACCAACATTATTTTTCACCAAGTAACCCAAAATCTCACTGTCCTAGTCAAAAACTAGTATATTCACCATTAGCAATCAACTTGCCAACCCTCAAGCACATGATATAGCCATATCTTCCACACCACCCTGCCTATAAAATATAATAACACCTACCCTAGCTTCTAACAGGCCCATTCCACCAGATTATTCAACTACAGTATGGTGGAATGGCCTTTAAAACTTCATTTTCTATCAAACCCTTCAAAACCCTAGTTAAACCCTAATTTACAGAAAATCCTTCTTTTCTCCCTTGAATCTCAATGAAAACCTAAATTACATTCAAATGAAAGCTTAGACCATGCTCCAAAAGATTTCATATATCTCACATGAATCATAGATGGTACGGTATCGTACATAATAGAAAACACAAAGATTTTCAGGAAAAACACAAAAAATAGAGTATTTTTGTATTCAATCTTCAAGATCTTCAATTTCCAACCTTGCTCAAATGTTTTTAAAGATTTTTAACATGTTTCTCAACCTCCTTCTATGACCACAATAGAATTTCAAAAGGCCTGACTCTTAAACTTCCAACTACCCTTCATTTTGACACAAAATTACACTAATCAACTTTGCAAAAAATGCAATACTAATTGTAATTATTGAGACCAAACCCCTAACACTACTCAATAATTTTATTTATATCACAAATTTGGTCATCTCTACCTTATTACAAACATAAGGTATCCTTACCCAAAACTAGACCCTATTAAAATGCAAAACAAGCCAAAATTGTGGAGGTGTGAAGGTGCCTTGCACCAAATAATGGTTGACAAATTTTACTAGTATTTTATTCATATTTAATGTGAATATGTACCCCACCTCAATAATAGAGGAATTTATTCCATGGAAACCATTGTTTCCCTCCTTTATATGCCACATGATAGTCAAGAATAAGAGATCTTAGTTGATCAAATTTTGATGCCCACATATGACACCCCTAATATAAAACTAATATGAAATATTTTTGGTTTCAAATCTCCTTGATATTGAATTAATATATGATATTATTTGTCATATCTCCCCTAGTATCATGATATATACACCTACATACACAACCAAAACCTTCCACTTAACCTCTAAAATAACCAACATAAATCATTCCTACAACATTCATCCCACTTCACCCTACTTGGTGACACCCTATATCAAAGGGGTTTTGATGGTACTTTACTATGATGGATAAATTTAGAAGAGGCTACCCTTGCAATTGAAATGTAGAAAAAGAGGGATCTTAAGTCCTAAGTGCTTACAACCATAGGATTCAAGGCCTTTTCCTAGGGTTTCATTAAGAAGATCAACAAGGTGAATAGATTGACTTTCAACCATGAAGGTGAGGAAATCAGACTTGAATCTCCATCCTATTGAGTCTTGGAATGATTTATAATTGATTGAATATGATTAACCTAATGATACTATATGACCTAATATGAAAAATGTAATAATCCAACAAATAGCAAACTGAAATAGTAACTTGCAAGCAAATATGGGAAGTGAAGAGGATTGTGTACCTTCCCATAAAATTTGTCTCTGATAACTATAGGAGGATAGAGCCATCCTTAGGAAAATAGGTCCTTGTATGCTAATCCTGCTCTATTTTTTATGTCCTCTAATTACATATCTAAGCTTCTGATTTCTAGTTGCAAAGTTATCAGTTAACTATTGGATAATTATGTAGGTGAGTTTCTGTGAGTTGACAAGATATAGGGCTTCAAATGCAACAATGAACAATTTTTCTTGAAGC
>VDFB02362943.1:106691-153570 GCA_007258455.2 Sequoia sempervirens | reverse complement strand
GGTTATGTAATGCTACCACTCATACAAAATTTCTCTAGATACAATTGGATAGAAATCACTCTTCAAGATGAACATAAAATAAATTTCAATACTCCTTGGGGTACCTTTTATTATCCGGTTATTCCATTTGGGATGAAAAACACTAGGGCCGTGTATTAATGATTCATAATAGTGATATTCCATGACATGCTATGTGATATCATGGAGATGAACTCTTGAGTAAATAAAAATAAAAATGAACATCCATAGATCCTAAAAATAATCTTTTAGTAGTCAAGAGAATACAAGGTGTGGATTAGTCCAAAAAAGTATATTTGAGGTCACATCAGGAAAAATATTGGGCTTAATTATCTCCAAGCATGGTATAGAAGTGGATCCCACTAAGGTTAAAAAAATCACAAAAATTCCTCCACCAAAGAATATAAATAAACTCCATATCCCTTTGGTAAATCTATAAGCTATCAATAAAATTATTACATAGCTATTAGATAAGCAAGAACCATTCTCCCATTTGCTTAAGAAAATTACTAGCTTCCACTAGGATGAATTTGGTCTAAACACCTTTAGTAAAATCAAATAATTTGACTACTCCACCTATGTTCATGGTACCCACAAAAAAACTGTTGCTCCTCTACATCTCAACTACATAAATTACCTTAAGGGAATTACTATCATAACATGATGAATGAGGTTGTAAAAAAGTAACCTACTACATTAGTTGTTTATTGGGAACATGTGAGCTTAATTACATATCTATGGAATAATCACAAATAGACATCATATTTTTCTCATAGAATATCTAATACTACATGCTTAATCATCACATTCAACTCATTTTCAAAATAAAATCATTCAAGTATCTAGTATATAGAGCTTCCTTAATAGGAAAAATGGTTAAATGAATCATAAAAATTCATGAATTTGACATTGAGTATGTGGACCAAAAAGTAGTTAAATGAAAAATATAGTAGATCAATTCACTAATGCATCACTCATTAAAACTGATCCCTTAATCACATGCTTCCTTGATAAGTCCATCTTGACTCTAGGATTTCTTCAATTGGAATCTCTCTTTTGATAGCTCATCATGACTTAGGAGTGATAATCTTATTTATCATGCCATAAGTGATCTCATCTCTAAATATTGTAGTCTTGATTTTCTATGTACTAAGAATGTCATAGAATATAAGGTCTTGCTTACAAGTGTTAAGACCATAGTATATTAGATCATCCAATATATAATTTTCTATGGGGATTCTTGAGGGGATTCTTGATTAGTCATAAGGTAGGCCAGTGAAGAATAATAGACCAAGGATGATAAAATTATCCCCTATAAATAATGATGTAAGACAGGGTGTCACTAGTCTCCAACAATCAATTCCCAACTGATTAGGAAGGCCTCCAACAAATACTTGGGTGACTCCCTTTGTTAAGCCACCAATTTGCTTGTAGCCTTGGGGACATGCTTATTCAACTATATCTCCACCTGTAGAACTTTTCACCAATCCATGAGCCCACTTTTAGGAACCCTTTAGGCTATTATTTAACACATCAAATTCTCTGATAGAGTTGTCTTGGACTGTCACAACATAACTTGTCCTTCAACATTGTACAATGGCCTAATTAGGCATATTTTTCAAAGGAGGTCCACCAAACCTCATTCCCCTGACATAAAAACCTTCATCCACACTTTGTACCAGTCACAAAACTAGAAAAACCAACATTAGTTTTCACCAAGTAACCCAAAATCTCACTGTCCTAGTCAAAAACCAGTATATTCACCATTGGCAATCAACTTGCCAACGCTCAAGCACATGATACAGCCATATATTCCACACCACCCTACCTAGAAAATACAATAACACCTACCCTAGCTTCTAATAGGCCCATTCCACCAGATTATTCAACTACAATATGGTGGAATGGCCTTTAAAACTTCATTTTCTATCAAACCCTTCAAAACCCTAGTTAAACCCCAATTTACAAAAAATCCTTCTTTTCTCCCTTGAATCTCAATGAAAACCTATCAAATTACATTCAAATGAAATCTTAGATCATGCACCAATAGATTTCGAATGTCTCACATTAATCACAGATGGTACGGTATCATACAAAACAAAAAACACAGATTTTCAAGAAAAACACAAAAAATAGAGTATTTTTGTATTCAATCTTCAAGATCTTCAATTTCCAACCTTGCTCGAATGATTTTCAAGATTTTTAACGTGTTTCTCAACCTCCTTCAATGGCCACAACAAAATTTCAAAAGGCTTGACTCTTAAACTTCCAACTACCCTTCATTTTGACACAAAATTACACTAATCAACTTTGCAAAAAATGCAATACTAATTGTAATTATTGAGACCACACCCCTAACACTAATCAATAATGTTATTTACATCACAAATTTGTTCATCTTGACCTTATTACAAACATAAGGTATCATTACCCAAAACTAGACCCTATTAAAATGCAAAACAAGCCAAAATTGTGGAGGTGTGAAGGTGCCCTACACCAAATAATGGTTGACAAATTTTACTAGTATTTTATTCATATTTAATGTGACTATGTACCCCACCTAAATAATAGAGGAATCAATGCCATGGCCACCATTGTTTCCCTCCTTTATATGCCACATGATAGTCAAGAATAAGAGATCTTAGTTTATCAAATTTTGATGCCCACATATGACAGCCTTGATATAAAACTAATATGAAATATTTTTGGTTTCAAATCTCCTTGATATTGAATTAATATGTGATATTATTTGTCATAGCTCCCCTAGTATCATGATATATACACCTACATAGACAACCAAAACCTTCCACATAACCTCTAAAATAACCAACATTTATCCTACTTCACCCTACTTGGTGACACCCTATATCAAAGGGGTTTTGATGGTACTTTACTATGATGGCTAAATTTAGAAGAGGATAACCTTGCAATTTAAATGTAGAAAAAGAGGGATCTTAAGTCCTAAGTGCTTAGAACCATAGGATTCAAGGCCTTTTCCTATGGTTTCATTAAGATGAAGATCAACAAGGTGAATAGATTGACTTTCAACCATGAAGGTGAGTCAATTAGACTTGAATCTCCATCCTATTGAGTCTTGGAATGATTTAGAATTGATTGATATGATCAACCTAATGATACTATATGACCTAATATGAAAAATGTAATAATCCAACAAATAGCAAACTGAAACACTAACTTGCAAGAAAATATGGGAAGTGAAGAGGATTGTGTACCTTCCCAAAAAATTTGTCTCTGATAACTATAGGAGGACATAGTCATCCTTAGGAAAATGGGTCCTTGTACAATGGACAACAGACACAAACATACTTGTTAGAAAACACAAAGCATACACGATGAAAGCACATGATATAACATAACATATAGATGATAAAAAATGAAAACAAACACGATGTAAACATAATGCAAACACGGTAAAGAAACATAAAAATACACACAAAAAATGCAAGGTTAGTACTAAAATGGGTTCAAGTCGATAAGGAAAAGAGACCTCAGTCTTAAATTGTCTCAAATACCAAGCATCATCCATCAAAAATATGTTTAAAGGAATTCTCTCATGAGGACTATCAAGTTGTATTATGCCAAATCACTCATAAGCCACATGGATCTACTGGATAGCAAGCTATGTTATGCTAGGTGTCCATGCAATATGATGGGTTCCATAAGCTTCGCAAGGTGCATTATGCTAAACAATCATGAAACACATAGCTCCACTAGAAAGCAGGGTGTGTTATGCTAGGTGGCCGGTGTTCATGACTCACACCATAGAAAAGTCCAATATTTTCTAGGTGAATCATAAACAGAAAGGCACACATGCTAGTGAAGTTTGATATTCACTAGGTGAGCCCCCAAGACAAGGTAGCAAAATGAGAAACACACTAGGTCTAGTGAAGTCCTCTATTCACTAGGTGTGCACCCATGTCAACTGTACCGAGAGTTATAATCCCCTATAACTTTGGTAAGGTGCTACAAAATTATCAAGATGTTATGCCAATGTAACACTAAATTCATTGTTTGTGAACAAAGTGAATCAAAAATTCCAAAATCACCTTAGGAGGTGCATAAAGTTTAATGTCTTGGGGGAAGAACTAAACCCACCTCAAGAGGTGCATAAATGATGATAGGATAAGTCTAAAACACTCAAGGGGTGTTATAAAAATAACACCACAAAAGGTGATTTACAAAAACAACAAAGGGGCTTTGCTCAATACATGAAAGGTCACACCTTAGGGAATATCACACATGGCATCACCACCAAGAGAGGACTAGTCATGGAATAGAAGACTCACAACTTAGGGAATACTAGCCATAGTATTACCACAAAGGGTAACACCATATGCCAAGAAAGGTCACACTCTTAATGGATATCAAGCCGAATATCACCACAAAGGAGACACTAACATAGATAAAGAAGGCCACACTTCCTAGGATATGTATGCTATCATCACTAAGAATAGACCATTTCTTATGCCAATGATGAGCGGGGGACTATATGTCCCCCCTTAAAATGTTAGTGTAATTGCTACAATAATGTTTTAAGGAGAAACAAAGAGATCCCTTGCTAAAAGGAATGCACCTACTAGAAGGCTACCTAAGCCCTTGCCATCCAAGTGTAGGGACAAGGGTGAGCCAAATGGATTATGGAAATGTGTTGCTCCTTGCAAGATAAAATATGATTGCATAAAATCTAGTTTACACCCCCATGCATGGTAGTGATTATTTTATGCTATTACAACTACCACATAGCAAGGCACAAAGCAAACAAATGTTAATCTATCACATGGTCAAATTGATCCCCGTAAGGATCAAATACTCTCAATTCCTTCTTTAAAACACAACATTGATTAGTAAGATGTCCCAATGTTCTATGATATGCATAATAAGATGTATTTGTACTCTTTTATTTATTATCTTTTCATTCATGCACTAGAGGTAGTGTAATTAAACCCAAGTCTACAAGTGTAGCTAATGTTTTTTTAGTTTTGGTTATAGGATGCAAGAAAGGTAATTTCTTAATAGGACCATGGACTTTGTATTTATTGGATGGTGGAGAAAATGATTGATGTAGAGGTGGAGGATCTTGATATCCTACTCCTTTAGTGTCTTTTGATGGTGTTTGGTCTAATAGGAGTGGATTTCATGTTCATTATTTATGTCACATCCTTGTTTTCTCAAGATTCTAAAGCCTTGGCCATAACACTGTTCCAAGTTAATGAGTGTGTTTGTAACTTTGTTTTCATATGATGGGGGATTAGTTGATGTGCCTTCCATGTGTTTATTAATATACGCTTCCATGCACATTGATTGAGGTATTCCTTGTGATTCAGTTTTTGGATGTAACAAAGAAAACATTTCAATTGGTGGTATGGCAAGAGGTGTTAATTGCTGATATGGGTGATTAGGAAAGCTCATGGAAGGATAAAAGGTTGAATTATTCTCCAAATTGTGTAAAGAAATATGTATGAATTCATTCATGCTCTCCTCATCTTGTCCCAAGATATCTACATCACAAGGAAATGCATTGGGAGGTGAGGGATCATGGATATTCTCATTGGAATTAGGGTCATCTCCAAACACACATCTTGAAATATCAACCAAGGATTTCAAAGAATTCATCATCTTACCAAAAAATTGAGCCATCATGATGATGATTTTACTAAGGCTTAGGCTATTATTCAACAAGTTACTGGAAAATAGATAGCATACCCAGACAGAGGTTCCTAAGAGTGTTCTGTCATAGGAACCTGAGTTATGAAAAAATAACAGGTTAAAGGTGCCCAAGGGCATCTGAGTCTAAGACAAGGTGTTTGAAATTTTAAAGTTTGACTATGCAAGGCATTGTTGAATGATTGTGGGTTTGGTTGCAAGCAGTTTGAACAATGAATACTTTTCTAGAATTTTCCTAATTTATGCGAATGTAAGTGTGTAACAATATGTGAACAATAAATGACAATTTTGAATGCATTTTTCTAATCCAAAATATACAAATTGACTGGTACTAAGATTCCTAAATCTAAAAATGATAATTTTGACGCAATTTTGAAACAAAACAATGCAATTTTTTTTCACTTTTTTATCACTTTTTGAGGTAAATGGAAGATGCCTAAATGAATGTAAGTAAGAAGGCCAAAATAGAGTTTTGTATGAAAACACAGATTGAAGACACAGAGACATAGAAGTGTGAAAATTTTTGTTAACGAAAGTGTACAAGGAAAAAGGTGCCTAAGGGCGTCTGAGTCCTTGATAGAGGTTTTGAAATTCAAAATTTGAATGTTTATTATACTACCTAAAGGTTTTTCTTCTATGTGCAATCATGTATGTAACTAAGTATTTTTCCATAATTTTCTCAAACTAAGATAATATGATGCAAATACAAATATGCAACAATAAGCGACAATTATGAATGTAACAATAAGTGATAATATGATGCAAATACAAATATGCAATAATAAGTGACTGAAATGCAACCTATGATGCCAAATGATATGCAATTTTTTAAATATTTATATCTTTTATGGTATAAAAATGAAACCCTAAATGAAAAATGCAAAATAATGTAATACAAAACCTAGATCTAAGATGTAATTTTAGAAGGTATGTAGTGTTAACATGTTAGGTTCACCAAAATGAAATATAGAAAAGGGTATCCTAAGTCCTAAGTTCTTAGAACCATAGGATTCAAGGCCTTTTCCTAGGGTTTCATTAAGATGGAGATCAACAAGGTGGATAGATTGACTTTCAACCATGAAGGTGATCCATTAATACCTGAATCTCCATCCCATTGAGTCTTAGAATGATTTGGAATTTATTGATTATGATTAACCTAATGATACTATATGACCTAATATAAAAAATGTAATAATTCGACAAACAACAAATTGCAATAGTAATTTGTAGGAAGATATGGGAAGTGTAGAGGACTATGTACCTACCTAGAAAAGTTGGCTCTAATCACTGTAGGAGGACAAAGTCACCCTTAGGAAAATGAGTTCTTGTATGCTACTCCTGCTCTATTTTTGAGGTCCTTTGATGATAGATCTAAGCTTCTGATTTTTAGTTGCAAAGTTGTGAGAAAAGTGTTGGATAATTCTTTAGGTGATTTTCCATGAGTTGACAAGATGTAGGGCTTCAAATGCAATAATGAACAATTTGTTTTCAAGATTTCCTTCAATATTCTTTAAACTTGAGATTTGTACATTCACAAAGAGAAGAGATGTTCCGTTTAGGGGTTTTCCTTAGTCAAACCTTGTATTAGTGTTTCCACTTCCACAATGGTAATGCCAATGATAAAATGATAATGAATAGGAAGGAATTGTAAAATCACAAAGTGTTGCAACTCACCACCCTTCAATGGCTTCCTTGAAGGACTGAATTCATACACATCACCTCAAGGTCTTGGATCTTGCTTGTTTGAATGCTTGAATTATTTGTAGACCTATAAAAGTGTTAGCCTTCACAAAACAATGATAACATGAACACACATAAACTCACATAGAATTTGACATGACGTTAGGATCTTGAATTACAATAATGAAGCTTTGAAAATTCTACTCTTGACTTGCTCAATAGTGTTCTTGACAATAATTTTCACTTCTTGATTCTTGTTGTTAGATTTCAAATGATGCAATAACCAAGCATTTATAGGAATTTGTATAATTTCCCAAAAAATAAATTTTGATAGCCGAAATTTGCAACCTGAATTTTGAATGTTAAAATATTGACACCGACATATCCAAAATTGGTCCCTAGTAAAATAGGGGGACCCAAATACACCCTAGGGCAAATGGGTGTTGGCCCTATTTTCTAGGACACTAAGTTTCGTGGGAAAAATAATAGCTAGATGCATTTATTCAATGCTTGCAATTTATTGAAGAATAGTAAAAATGAGCCTCAAAATGCATAATTTAGGAAATTTGGATCTTAATTAGGTCCAATAAATTAAAGGGGATAAAACAAAGTGAAATTGTCAAGGGTAACAATTTATGATGGTACAACAATCAAGGAAGTTAATGATGGTATTTTCAAATCACATACTAGTGGTGTGTTCCTCACTAAAAATATTCTCAAGATGATAGTATTGGCCTACAATAGAAAAATATTTGTGTTAATATGTCAATAAATGTCTAGCTTGTCAACAACATAGTGATCTCATAGAAGGGCTATCTCAAGCACTATAGTATATTACAACTTCTTGGACCTTTTACACATGGGATAGGAAATCATAAGAAATATTAACCTACCTCATTTAGTGTCCATAAATTCATCATCACCACTATTTATGATTTCACCAAGTCAATTGAATCCATTCCATTCAATTACATCACTAGTTGATAAATTTCCAATTTCATCCTCCATCATGTTAGTAATCATTATGGCATCCATTTTTCATAATAATTAATAATGGTAAATAATTGAAAAACCATGATTTATGTACCTTATGTGAATAATTTTTATAGTAAACAAATCTAGCATGATCCATACTATCCACAAGGTAACAATCAAGTAGAGGCATCTAATAAAAACATAATCAAAATCATCAAGAAGATTTCCAATAATATTTATTATGATTAGAACCTAAAACTCAATCCCACCATATGGGAATCTCATAAAAGTATATACACACATAAAAGTTCCACCCCATACTCATTGGAATTTGGAATAGAAACCATATTCATAATAAAAACAAAACTACCATCATTGTGCACCTCTTTGTGTGACCTCATAAATAATAAAGAATACTAAATAACATGATTGCATGAGATTTAACTACTTGATAAAAGGGACCTCAACACATTGAATAATTTGAAGTCCTATAAATTGGATCCATCATAGATACACAAAGAAAATAAAGGATAGACAATTTGAAGTTGGTCACCTTGTTCTTAAGGGGAATCAACACAATGCCAACTAGGACCATGACAAGAAAGGAAAGTTTGAACTTAATTGATTGGGAATGTATGCCATAATTATAAAATATGAACTAGAAAAATATTATTTGGCTATAATAGATGGTTAGTATATTTAATAATCAAGAAAAAATGTGCACATCAAGTGATTCCATGCCTAAAATTGTAGCATCTCTAGAAATTAGAAAACAAAAAACAAAACAAATTAAAGGAAAAATCATCCTTCAGTGAAAGCCACCTCATGATACCTTGGAAAAGTACCATGGTAAAAAATTTCTTGTAGGAACCATGCATAATAAATATATCTCATTATATATTAGGTCTTCTTTATGTCATCTCATTCCATTCTTCTATCTGACCATCCCATTATCATCATCCCTTTCTTTGCAACTAATGTTGGGCATAGTGTCTAGTATCATGCTTTGGAAACACCTTTATCATCCTCCCATTTTCACATATATCCTAATTATATATTCTTCTATAAAATATCCCTAAAACACTTTTTTGATGTATAAACATTACCATTCACAAATGAACAAATCAACAATACTCTAAGAATAAATATAAAATCAAAGAATGGTATACCACAACATCACTACACACTAGTTAAACCCTAGCCATTATTACAATCATTTTTTTCTTATTATTTTCCTTTACGAGATATAGCATTCCCCATACTAGGCATCATCATCATCATATCCTTTTTTAAAACCTTTAGCAAGAGGTACAACCCATGTGAGTCATGGATTTGACTATTTTATTATCTATTGGCCCACAACATACCTGCTTAAGGCCATAATGATCCTTATGTCCTGGTGCATCTCTTTTAATTGCTTGAGTGATTTTCTTGTTGGGTGTCCCTAGCTATCCTACCAAGGTCATCACCTACCTTGAAAATATTATTGGGAATCCTATTATCTGCTACATGCTTTTGAGTAAGTCATTTGTGCATGGGATACATCATCACCATGGTTCTTATACCTTGGTGCATAACATCAATTTCTATAGAAATATAAGTTTCTTTCCATATTATAGCATGTATTCTCATCCAATTCCAACACACCCATAATAAAATTACATGCTCATAATCATTGTTCTCATTATTTTATCATTTTTATCATTTACTAACATCACTTTCTAACTTCTATCATTCATTTTCCTCCACATGTGCCATAGCAAAAAATTTCATTCGTAACTATCTATCTATGCATATCCATATCCATAAATCATAAAATATATAATAATTATCAACCCATAACCATAAACCATAAATAATTACATGCATAAATTAATCCATCATATAAAGCTATGTTCATAGCTCCAAAAATTATATATATATCATCATTTTATGTATGCACAATATCTCAAAAATATATGGTGCATGGCCTAATAAAAATATACCCTTCATATGACCAACCATGCATGATTTCCATTATCCCCCTCTCCCTTTGGTGGCCTAGCTAATGGCCCTGGTAATAATAGTTGTGGCCATAGTGGCTTGTTGATCAACTATGATATGCATGTGCATCTTGATTGAGTACTCAAGTGCTCTACATAAAAGGGATCCTCCACTCTATTTGCACTACCTAATCATATACCAACATGCAATAACATGTAATAATAAGTCTCTTTTAATACTTCCCATGCATCCATTAATTCCCTCATCATATTAGATAATTATTTCAACATGTCATGTGAATTTAGTAGAACCTTGGATTGATCCGTCTCCTTATCAACCATTACCCCTCTACTTGCACCACATCCAATCAAAACTATAACCCATCCCTATCTTACCATGTGTCATGCCTCTTTTCCTATGAAACATACCTCTCTACCTATGTTCGTCCTCTCTCTACTTTTAGCATATCTCACTCTATCTCTAAAGTATCCATTTTATCTCACACATGCAATATTTTCATATAGGCCATTTATAATCTCCTCTACCTTTGGTTCCCCTAGTGATTGTACTTCTTCAACCTCTACCTAAATAGGCACATGATACATTAAACTATCCTTACCCTCCCCTTTATCGTTTCTCTCTATAAATCTCTTTACAACCCTTTTTTCTATTGACACCACCTATACCTCCTATCTCCCACCTCATTGTTATAGTTACCAATATTTTTCTCTCAATACTGAATGTATCATGGAACCCATATCCTTGGTCACTTGATGTCATGGTATTTTTATCTTCTTAAGCTTGATGCCACCCACCAAACCTCATACCCAACCATGGTCATTACATCTATTATATCCCATTATGCATCCTAATACACCTATGCTAACATGATCCAACTATTCTTCACCACCTACCTATCCACTCATGGCCCTAATACTTAATCTACCTCACCCCTATGTCTAAACATGTGGTAGACCAATGATATCTTGTTGTAACTTGAACTACCTCAACACCTTGTCTAGTTCATACCACTTAACAATTTAATGTTGTTGTACACATAAATATTACATGGTATTTGTGTAAAGAGTAGGTAAAATGTGTCATCTAATCCATGTAAAATGTTTCATATTCTAGCAAATAAAATTGAAAACTTTGAAGCTCAAGCATATAAGGAAATTGAGCAGTAGGTTGATTATTAGCATAGAGAACATGTTACTGCTCAACACCATCACAAGATATATGTTGAGACCAAGTGAATCACTCAAAATTAGGCACATTATCATCCACTCTATAAGAAGCTACATCTTCATCACAAAGGAAAGATTTATACTCATTTTTTTCATCTTCTGGGACACTAGGAAACCAACGTACCTTAGAATTAATTATGTTGATATAAAATTCATTAGCACAACCATCAGAACCATGAGATACTTCATGCAAAGAGATGCACTCTTCAAATTTTCTCTTTGTTTCAATCTCTAGGCAATCTATTGTGGCACATGTGATGCTACTATTAGACCTATGACACACTTCTTCTTCCACACTCAAATAAGTAGCAACATTTTCATATGACCCTCTAGAAGCACATTGTGCACGAGGAAGACTATAAGTTGCACACCAAAGAAAGAGGTTCTCATATACATTCATATGATCACTGGTGTAGGGGCACCCGGCTTCATCATGCAATAAGGTGTTAGATGTTAGGGTTTTTGGTGTCTTGAGTCTATTTTGATGTAATAAGGTCTATTTAGACCATGATTGATGTTTTTTTTTTGTCATGTGGGGTCAGTGGTATCAAAAGTTGTCATATTTTGTAAATGTTGCAAATGTTGCATCAACAACTTTGCATTTTTGGATGTATTTGGAAGTTGAACAGTCACAAATTCAAAGGTAGTTGTGAACCATTTGGTTTTGATTTTTGATGTTTAAATATGCCTTGAAAAAATCAAGGAAATCTTCTGGAGGTGATTTTGTGATCAATCGATAAAGAAATTCACTATTTTCTACAATCTTTCATGCATTTTTCTGCTACAGACTTTTCTACGACTCCGTACAGGTTGAAAATGTGCTAATTTCCATTGGAACTGGTGAAGGGATGAGTTAACTACAATTTGGCTTTGGTTTCATTTGATTTTATTGAGTTTGAAGGATTTGGTGGGCAATTTACTAAAAGTGGTTTGAAAACCCTAAGTTCAGAGCGTTTGAGAGAAAAAATGGATTAGTGAACCATTCCACTGATGGAAACCTCTACAAATTAGTGGAATGACATTATTTAGGGTTTTTTTCATATTTTTTAGGTTTTTAGATGTAGGGGATGGAGGTAGGGAAGTTTTTGATCAAGCCCTAGCCTAATATCTTAATGTATTAGGCTTAGGAGTGTAGGTAGAAGAAGGGTTTTGTTTATTGATGAATTTGTTAATGTTCCTGATGATAAAAGTTGGTGATTAAGACCCCATGTGACTTGGTTGAAGTCCTGGAATAGAGGTTTGTGATTGGAAGAGAGTTTACCTAGAAGTTGCTTTATAAAACATGCCTAATTGGGCTTAAGAGAAGCGTAGCAGTCTATTTTAGAGGGTGTTGTTACAAAAAAATACCATCCATAAATTTGGTATGTTGAAAAATAGCATAAAGGGTATCTGGAATAGTAATTCAATTGTGGGTTTGAGATCTTGAAAAGATATGGCAAAAATTCACTATTTGATGTGCTACAAGGAAATATGAGGGGATTGTGAACAAAACACCAAGTTAGGGTTTTCAAAGTTAAAAGATTGTTCAAGTTTGTTTGAATTGAAGACCTCCACCCTACTATGCATCAAATTGGTATCAGAGCATAGGTTTTGGTCATTTGAGGAAAAGTTGCAATTTGAAGGGAACAAGATGCCTCCAAAGGGAAGTGCAATCATTGTTAGGGAAATAGGATTGATGAAGGAGTCTTAGGAAGCTCTTTTAGCCAGAATTGAAGCACTTGAAAAAACCAAAGGAGAGGTAAGGCCATTGAAGATGAGAGTGATCGAGAGAAAGAGGAAGAGGGTGAGAATGAAAACCCTCAAGGAGGATCCCATGAGCAAGAGTTGGATCCTAAAGAGATGAGGATGGTTAAGATGCTGAAGGTTGTCAAGGGAGATACTCCTAAAGTGAAAATGAAATTGCCCACGTATGGTGGGAAGATGTATAGTGAAGAAGTGTTATATTGGAATGATGCATTAGATAATTATTTTGAATACAACGAGGTAGCAGATGAATAAAAGGTGAAATTTGCTAAAACTAAGTTGAAAGTCCCTGCCCTAACTTGGTGGAATTATGTGTAGGAAGAGAGATTGAAAAAGGGAAAATAAAAAATCAATTCATGGGATAGGATTGTGTCTAAAGTTAAGGGACAATTTCTGCCTGGTGACTATATAATTCAAACTTTTAGAAAGCTTCAAATATTAAACAAAAGGAGATGGATGTCATGGCTTACACAGAAGATTTTCATAAATTGAGCATTAGCGTAGGTCATGTTGAGGATGAAGTTGAGAAGATATCAAGGTATATAAATGGGTTAAGGTTCAATATCTAAGATGAATTGAGTCGTGCCACCCCTAGAACGATGGAAGAGTGCTTTCAATTGGCTGTTAGGGAAAAAGAGAAGTTGAAAAGAAGGTAGGAAAAACAAAATAGAGGCAGAGGAAAGAACTTCAGGGGTAGAGGAACATTTGGAGGAAGAGGACAATCACAAAAATCACAAGGAAAGTCAAGTGGGTAACAAGAACAAAGCTCAGAGTCAAGAGGAAATTTTAGAGATAGAAGATCAAATAGTAGAGATAGATTTGGAGGACAAGGTTGAGGTTCAAACACATTTGCAGGAAGATGTTATCAATGTAATCAATTTGGCCATCAAGCATGGAAGTGCCTGGAGAAATAAACTTCTACATCACATGGTGGTGAAAGGAGAACAAAGTTGGTGCAAGAAGAATATTGTGAGAGTGCTAAGTCTCCTTCTTAGCATGCTACTCTAGAGGTTGGAGAATCCCTGATGATGAGAAGAACATTGCTCAAGGTCCCTATGGTGAAAGAGCCTCCACAAAGAAAGTCATTGTTTAGAACCACTTGCAAATCTAAAGGAAAGGTATGTAAGTTTTTTGTTGATTTTGGTTCTACTAATAATTTGGTTTCTTTGGAGATGGTTGAAAAGTTAAAGATGAAAATAATCCCACACCCCACTCCTTACAAGGTCTCATGGCTGAATAAGGGTCAACAAGTCTTAGTTAATGAGCAAACATGGGTTGAATTCAATAGTGGGGGGTATAAAGACAAGATATTGTGTGACACAATCCCAATGGATGTTTGTCATCTGCTATTAGGAAGACCCTGGCAGTATGACATAAAAGCAAAAAATGATGGACAAAAAGATACATATGTGATTGAAAAAGATGGAGTTCTGTTTACCCTCACCCCTTTGCAAGATGAAAATGTATACACACAAGTTGGGTCAAGTGTCATGTTGGTTGGGGAAAAAAATTCTTGAAAACTATGAAAGAAGAAGGTGGACAAGGGTATGTAATTATAATCAGACCTAAATTTGTTATGACAACAACAAAGCTTGAAGATGTGACTAAAGAAGTACAAACCTTGTTGAAAAAGTATCAAGAAATTGTTGTAGATGAGCTCCCTAGTTCTTTGCCACCTATAAGGGATGTGAGCCACCACATAGATTTTATACTAGGATCAAACCTACCCAATAAGGCTACATACAAAATGACTCCTCAACAAAATGAAGAGATTAGAAAAAAATTCAAGAATTGCTTGACAAGGGTCTCACAAGGGAAAGTTTAAGTCCATGTGTTGTCCCTACTATGTTGGCACCTAAAAAAGGTGGAGATTGGAGAATGTGCACTGATTCAAAGGAAATTAACAAAATCACTATAAGGTATAGGCTTCCCATACCAAGAATGGAGGATTTGGTGGACTATTTAGGAGGAGCTTATTACTTTTCAAAAATTGACCTCAAAAGTGGCTATCACCAGATTAGAATTAGAGAGGTGGATGAGTGAAAAAATGCCTTCAAAACTAATGAGGGGTTGTATGAATGGATGGTAATGCCATTTGGGCTTTCAAATGCACTAAGCACTTTTATGAGACTGATGAATGAAGTTTTGAAGCCTTTCATAGATAAGTTAGTAGTTGTATTCTTGGATGATATTCTTGTGTTTAGTAAGACTAAAGAGGAACACTTGCAACATTTAGACATGGTGTTAAAAAGGCTGAATGAAGAGAAGTTGATGATCAATTTGAAAAAGTGTGAGTTCATGAAGGAGGAGTTGGTCTACCGTGGTTTTGTGATTTCAAAAGGCACTTTGAAGATGGACCCCAGCAAGGTAGAAGCAATTTTGAACTGGCCTACTCCATCTTCAATCAATGAGGTAAGAAGTTTCCACGACTTAGCTAGCTTTTATAGAATATTTGTAAGGAATTTTAGTCATATTTTCTCTCCAATTATTGATACAATCAAAGGGGATAAAAGGAAAAGGTTTGTGTGGTCTGATGAGGTAGAAAAAAACTTTCAAATTCTGAAACAAAAGATAGCACAACAACCCATCCTAGCATTTCCTGATTTCAATAATGTGTTCACAATTGAATGTGATGCAAGTGGGTATGCAATTGGGCAGTCTTGATCCAAGAGGGCAGACCTGTAGCATTTTTCAATGAGAAACTTAATGAGGCCAAGAAGAAGTATTCTTCTTATGACTTGGAATTGTACACCATGGTTCAAGCATTGAAAAAGTGGAGACACTATCTCCTTCCTAAGGAGTTTATTGTTTTTACTGACAATCATGCTTTGAGTTTCTTGAACAGCCAAGACAAACTCAGCCACATACATGTGAAGTGGGTGGAGTACCTACAAAGTTACACTTTCAGCATAAAACACAAAAAGGGGAAGTCAAACAAGGTGGAAAATGCTTTGAGCATAAGACAAATGTTGGTGCAAGAAATTCAACTCCAAAGTGTAGGTATTGATGCTTTGAAAGGTATGTATGAAGGAGATGATGATTTCAAGGATGTTTATGCTGTTTGTAATTAGTTCAATGGCACTTTCCATAAATAATATTTTGATTTCTTGATACAAGATGGCTTATTGTTTAAGGGTGCTCAATTGTGTATTCCTAAATGCTTTATGAGGATTAATCTGATTAAAGAGAAGAATTGTGATAGTTTAGGGGTTCATTTTGGTGTGGATAAAACTTTGGAGTAGGTAAGAAGCTATTATCATTGGCCAAATATGCAAAGTGATATTAGAAAGTTTGTTGACAATTGTGTTGTTTGTCAAAAAGCAAAGGGTTCTTATACTAATATAGGTCTTTACCAGCCATTTCCAATCCCAAATAGGCCATGGGAATCCATCAACATGTATTTTGTGTTGGGTTTACCCAAAACTCATAGAGGGTTTGATAGTGTATTTGTTGTTGTTGACCAGTTTAGTAAAATGGCTCATTTTATTTCCTGTAAATGCACAAATGATGCCTCATACATTGTTCAGTTGTTTTTCAAGGAGGTGGTCAGAATTCATGGGTTACCATTGACAATTGATTCTGATAGGGACAGTAAGTTTGTGGGTCACTTTTGGAGAACTCTTTGGAGGAAGTTGGGAAAAAACTTGACCTTTAGCTTTGCCTATCATCCACAAATAGATGGGAAGATTGAAGTGTTCAATAGGAGCCTTGGGAATCTTCTTAGATGTTTGAAAAAAGAGCATTCACAACAATACAATAGGATCTCATTCTTCCACAAGCCGAGCTTTCATATAATGACTCTGTCAATAGAAGTGTTGGAAAGAGCCCATTTGAAATTGTATATGGATTGAATCCAAGAGGAGTGTTTGAGCTTAGAGATTTGAGTGGTATGGAGAGAAGGAGTGCTAAAGGAGAAGATTTTGTAGTAGCAATGAGGGATATACATCAACAAGTGAAAGAAAATATTCAAAAGAGTGTGGAAAAATACAAGCAACTTGCAAATTTGAAGAAGAGACATGTTCAATTCAAAGTAGGAGACTTGGCATTAGCTCGTTTGAGGAAAGAAAGGCTACCAAAGGGGAAATATACAAAGCTACAAATGAAGAAGATTGGGCCATGTAGGGTGGTCCACAAATTTGGAACAAATGCCTATGAGATAGAAATCCCTCCTGGAGTGGCTATCTCTCCAATTTTCAATGTTTTTTACCTTTATCCTTTTAAAGGTTTTGTGGTTGCAAGTGAAGAAGTAGGTACATTAGGAGTTCTAGATGAAGATTGGGTCAAGGAATTACCACCAAGTCAGCCATTGAAGCTTGAAAGTATTTTGGACATAAAGGAAGCAAAGAGAACCAGGCATAATGTGTATAATGAATACCTAGTGAAATGGAAAGGTCTCCCTAATGAATATGCAACATGGATGATAGAGGAAGACATAAAAAGGCATAGCACAATAGTTCAAGAGATGATCTCAAGTGGAACTTGAGACTCTATTCTCTGCGGGTGTGTGGTGCAGGGGCACCCAGCTTCATCATGCAATAAGGTGTTAGATGTTATGGTTTTTTGTGTATTGAGTCTATTTTGATGTAATAAGGTCTATTTAGACCATGGTTGATGTTTTCTTGTCATGTTGGGTCGGTGGTATCAAAATTTGTTATATTTTGTAAATGTTGCAAATGTCGCATCAACAACTTTGCATTTTTGGATGTATTTGGAAGTTGAACAGTCACAAATTCAAAAGGTAGTTGTGAACCATTGGGTTTTTATTGTTGATGTTTAAATATGCATTGAAAAACTCGAGGAAATCTTCTGGAGGTGATTTTGTGATCAAACAATAAAGAAATTCACTATTTTCTACAATCTTTTGTGTGTTTTTGCTTTTACAGGCTTTTGTATGACTCTATATAGGTTGCAAATGTGCTAATTGGCATTGGAAATGGTGAAGGGATGAGTTAAATACAATTTGGCTTTGGTTTCATTTGATTTTATTGAGTTTCAAGGATTTGGTAGGCAATTTATTGAAAGTGGTCTGAAAACCCTAAGTTAAGAGGGTTTGAGAGAAAAAATAGATTAGTGAACCATTCCACCGGTGGAAACCTCTGCAAATTAGTGGAATGACATTATTTAGGGTTTTTTTCATGTTTTTTAGGTTTGTAGATGCAGGGGATGGAGGTAGGGCAGTGTTTGATCAAGCCTTAGCCTAATTTCTCAATGTATTAGGCTTAGGAGTGTAGGTAGAAGTAGGGTTTTGTTGATTAATGAATTTGTTAATGTTCTTGATGATAAACGTTGGTGATTCAGACCCCATGTGACCTAGTTGAAGTCCTGGAATAAAGGTTTTTTATTGGGAGAGAGTTTATCTAGAAGTTGCTTTGTAAAATAGGCCTAATTGAGCTTAAGGGCAACGTAGCAGTCTATTTTAGAGGGTGTTGTTACAAAACAAGCCCATCCACAAATTTGGTATATTGAAAAAGAGCATAAAGGGTATCTAGAATAGTAATTCAATTGTGGGTTTGAGATATTCTTGAAAATATATGGTGAAAATTCACTGTTTGATGTGCTACAAGGAAATATGAGGGGATTATGAACAAAACACCAAGTTAGGGTTTTCAAAGTTGATTTTTTTTTAAAGTTTGTTTGAATTGAAGACCTCCACCCTGCTCCACATCAATCACCCAAATCACATTTTTAAATTGCAAACTCGTCACATTGAATATTATCAATTGTGCAAAAATTTATCCCTACATGTTTATTTTCATTCATATTTGTGCCTAATATATCCTCATACAAACAATCAGTAACAACTTCAAAAATAGAAACATGAAGAAAGAAGGTAGAAGATCAAACAAGAAGAAAACTCCTTATTCATCATTTACGACACCATCATTTGCATGATATATATAATCAACTACTTGAGTTGATTCATTTGATAAATATTTTTCATACATATATTGTTCATTGTCCATACTACTACCACAAATATCAAGGTCATATTCCTCATTCATAGACTAGAAATCATTATTGATTTCTTCATTATTATCACTTAGAGATGATTGATCTAGTTGAAGGTTGCTACAAACACTAGATCATCTTGATTTGTACTATTGTCATGAATTTGACCAAAACCTTATTCTACCTACCTACAAACATAATCATCACTTGATATTGTGCGTCTATTTGATGAAATCTCCAAAAAATTGGTGTCATCAACAACATGCTCACAACTAACAAATTCATATGTCTATTACATGTTTTTTAATCTAAATTTTGGAAAATGATTTTATAATCATATCCTTTCTCAGATCATCAATGAAATGAAAAAATTCATATGTCTATTACATGTTTTTAATTTAAATTCTCCCTATATTGACCTAAAACCTAGAGAAACATCATAGGATCTGATAAATGTGTGAATACAGGTAGGCATGTTAGGTGTGCAATCTTTTGGGATCTCAAAAAGAGAAACAAACTTGTAACTAAAATCCATGCTAGACTCTTCCTCTTGCCATTTGATGTTTTCTAATTCTTCAACAAGCGTAGTAGGGTCTAGAAAGAACTCTTCTTTGAATGTAGCCACAAGATGATTCCATGAAGAAAAATAATACTCAAGGAAACCAACATTCTAACTCCCTACCTTTCTAATCAATGACCTAATAGAGAATCTCATCCACATGTCCTTATCTTCAAATTGATATTTCTCCATGAAATCTAAAAAAAATCCTCAATATGTACATCTCCTTCCTGAGGAATCAATCTATAAATGGAATAATTCATCATTTTCCTTTCATAGTCGACCCAAGAAAGGTCAAGTTATTATAAATGGGATTAAGTGGGATAACAAGGGATGGAGAAAAATGTTTTTGATTAGAGGTAAAATAGGTTTTGAAGGGGCCCCGAAACCCTTTACAAAAAAGAAAGTTGCTTCAAAAGAAAAGCATATAGATTAGCAAGCAGCCAACAAGTAGTAAACTAGAAGCAAAAAAGCTACCAAAAAGGAGGAACAAAAACAACAACTACAGACTCTTAAAAATATCAGTTGCCTCCATATCACTATCAATAATTTTTTGATGCACTTCCATCACCTTAGTGATCTCCTTGGTAGGAATTCCAACATTCAACTTAGTTTTATTATGGGTTTGAGTATAGGGAACCTTATCACTAACCTCTTTAATCAAAAAACTAAGCACACCAACAACATTACTAGCAACATCCTTACCACCTGATGCTTCCTCCATCCATTGCCTCACCTTCTCATTAAGGATGATCAGACCCTTAGATTCATTCCACATGACAGACTTGCTAAAATCCACAACCTTGTCCAATTTCACATAAGCATGTTCCCACTTCTCTTCAAGATTCACAATCCTGATTTCAAAAACTTGTTTTAACTTTAACATCTCATCAGTAACAATCTTAAAAGCATCAAACAACCGATTGATTTAAACCTGAAAAGAAGGATTTGAAGGATTAGAAGACTCCCCAACTTTACTAACTTCCCCACAGACCTTCACATTAGTGAGGTTCAATTCATGTAAATCCCACTTAAATAGCCTGAAAAAAGAAATAGAATCTTCTTTCACTAGCCCCAACACTTTTGGTAAATCCTCCCAATTGAAGTTGAAGACATCCGTAACATCCACCCTATCCTCTTGGGAATCCCTGTTCATATTTTCACTATCAATAACCTCCCCTTTTTGGCTAACAACTGCCTCCTTCCCTTTTTGGCTAGCAATCGGTGTCTTAATTTTGTGAAGAGAGATTTCAATTTCCTCAACAACACTCCTCCCTTTATTCTTCACCTTCAAACCTTGTTCTTGCACAACCATATTGTCCTACCCACCAGCATCATTTAGAGGCAATTCAACACCAATACTCATAGACACCTCATGATCAGTGATGTTGTTCTGCTTGGCCTTCTTCTGGATGCTCCCTCCCTTCGAACCTGACTTCCTCTTAGAACCAAACAATGGGGGCTTCCCAATATTCTCCCCAACAATAATTTTCTGCCCTTTCTTCAGTGCAGAGGACTCTCCCTTCCCTATTTTTTCTCCAAGGGACTTACCAACAACCACCACTTCACTACTAGTTTCATAATCCATAGAGATAGGGGATGTGGGCCCTTTTCCTTTCTTACCATTCTTTGAAGGAGTAGGAGGCTTTGAGTAAACTTCCAATGAGGCTTCCAAGTCAGGTTCATTATCTTCATCAGCATCAGACTTGGTCTCATACTCCAAGTCAAGATTCTTCTACCTACCCTTAATTACTTTCTTAGGTTGATCAGAATTATGTAGGATTTAGCATACTCCAAAATAAGTAGGATAAGGCCCATATGAAGAACATGGTTTTTAGGATTGCACCTATGGTCTCTAATACCATATTCCATGAAAGCCAACAAATAAAAAGGGAAGAAAACCTTTTTCTTATGCCTGAAATGGTTGAGAAGAACAAAATGATAACTAGATAAAATAGAGAAATTTCTATCAAGTGTTATGTACCTCATGATATATTTGGCAATGTCTCCCCAAATTTCCTTAATTGAGCTATGATATTAACCCCCATATTTAGCCTTCTTCAATCTCTTCCTTTCATCTTCCTTGAGGAAAATCTCCAGTGTAGCATTCGACTCCTTGTCTCTATAAAATTTCCTATTCTCTGTAGATAGGCCCATAATTATAGCAATTAGGTCTTCAGTTATGTCAAATTCAATCCCACCAAGCCTTAAAACCTTGTTCTACCAACCTTGAACAAAAGACTCAGTCGCCTTCGGATCATGCCTATGGATTCTCTCAATATATGGTGTAATCCCTCCCAACTACAGTCATTCCCAAACTTTTGCATTGGACTTCGAAGTATCACAAGAGAAAGGTTTGGCTCTATTACGATCACCACCCATGATCACAGTCACCACAAACCTCATAAGCTTGAGAAACTTGTAATGAATAAGAAGAAGCCCCAAGAACAAAACCTTAGAGCAGCCCACAATTCATGTGGAAGAGGTAAGGTGGCAGGAGGTAATAATGAATCTTGAAGGCCACCCCTTACGAAAGATAGTCAAATTAAAAAAAATAAGGCCAAATCTGAGTCAAAATCACACCAAGAAGTAACCTTCCACGTGAACAAGCTCATGTGAAGAAAGGTGATGATGAGACAAACCCCCTCCTTAGTAGTTTTGTAAATCATTATTTAGACAAACAAGGGCATCGATGGGAAGGGGATCGTCCCCTTCCTATATCCTATGTTCTCTAACCCTAATGTTAGAAAAAACATTAGCTAAACCATTACCCTCTCTAAATATATGTGAAATGTATTATTCATCAAAGGAATTCAATATTTCCACCACATCTAAAATGAGAGATTCAACCATCCAGGAAGGGGGTGTGGATTTCTTCAAGTTATTAATAACATTTAGAGAATCCCCATCTAACCAAACCTTCCTGAATCCTTTAGATTGAGCAACCTTCAACCCATGATAGGGAGCTGAAGAGAAACATGTTTTGTCTATAACAACATGATGTATTTTTTATTGCATGGACCTGATTCTTTCTTCAAATTGTATATCAAACTTAAGAAGCCTATCCAACTCCAATTTCTTTTTGAGTATGGATGTTTTTATGTGACTTTTTTATGTTGGGCTATAACAACAACAAGATGATTCAAGCTTATAATATTCTTGTAAATGCATCCTATTATACTCCTTAGGTTTTGAACACATGTCACATTTGTTGAAGTATCCCTAGGATATATGCATCCATCCCAAATAATCATGGTTGGTTATAATTATGATGTAGAGAAGGGGTAGTAAAACTAAAAACAACCTCAAACAACCACTCTTTGAAACCTTAAAACATCACTTGGTGGGTTTTGCTTCACAAGCCTTCATTCCTCCTAGTAACCTTTCAAACAGGGTTTTTTAGACCTATCTTTTAGGGATGACATGGAATTAAAAATGTGAGCACACTTCCAGATACCCTTTTTTCCATTTTTCAACATATCCAAAATTTAGGTGGGGTCACTTTGTATGGAAGACTTCAAATCTTGACTTTCCTCACTCAAATTAGGCCTAATGGCTTGAACAAGCTTGGTAGCAACAAGGATTTTTGAATTCCAAAGACTATCCTTGCATTCCAATACTCTAAACACATCACACAGGGTCCTAAAAAAATTCTCCAACCATCTAGGTCTTTCTCCAATTGCATAGAACACATTTCAACACTCCACTAGGGTTACTCAGTCTGATACACGAGGATACTAGACTGTCATGCTTCCTCCATGTGTGCACACCATCTCCCCTGATCCTACAACTTTGGGAAATCAAAGATCATCCTACCACATACCATTCCACAGATTTTGAATACTTTTCATTGGTGGAATGGAGTTCTACACATTTTATACACCCACTGGTTACCCTACTTAGGGTTTACACCAGTTTGGAGAAAAATCAATGCAACTCACTCAAAACATAATGGATTTACATGAAACTAGTGCCAATTGAAAGAAGAATCAATTCTTTAGCATACACAATTGATTTTAAGTCAGTATGGGATCGTACAGATTTGTACTACATCAAAGAAAAATAATGTAACGTCTAGATTTACAGAAAACAAAGGTATTTTATTGCTCCAACTTCATGATTGCAACATCCAACCTTGCTCTCGACTACACAAGGTATTTTAAAAAAATTTCCAACCATTTCCAAATGGTTCTCAACTAATTTTCAAATTAGAGACTCAACTAAACACCATTATGCCTTGTTATGACAAAAAGCACAAAAGTTACATTGACAACATTTGTGCAACTTGACAATATTTTGCATTTACACACTAACTCACCCTTAATGACTCAAAACCGACCCAAAAAAACATGAAATGGTCCTTGAAGACCTTATTACATGCAAATAACCCAAAAAAAACAAAATATTAACTTTTACCCCTCTTGGAGGCATGAAAATTGGGGTGCCCCTGCACCATACTCTCTGAACAAAGAAAACTTAAGCTCCACTTGAGGACAGACCTACAATTGCACACCCTGTTTGATAATATCATCCTCAATCATCCAAGTTGCATCCTCCATAGAATACCTTTCCATTTGACCAAGTATTGATAGTAGACCTTTCTCCTTTCTTCTTAAGCTCCTTTGTCAAAATGCATTCCAACTCCAAGGGTTGGCTTGGTGGAAGATCCTTGAGACAATCTTCATCTGGAATCATTGATGAACCTGCATGATCACCTACATCAACATCCCCTTTATAAGGGTAAAGGTTAGAAACATTAAAAATAGGAGAAATGACAACTCCAGGAGGAAGTTCAATTTCATATGCATTCTCTCCAAACTTGTGCACCACTTTGCATGGCCCAATCTTCTTCATTTGTAGTTTAGGGTACTACCCTTTAGGGAATATTTTCTTCCTCAAATGTGCCAAAACCAAGTCTCCAACCTTATAATGAACCTCTCTCCTTTTTTGATCAGCAAAGTGCTTTTACTTCTCAACATTCTTTTGAAGATTCTCCTTAACTTTTTGAAGGACGTCTTGCATAGCCACAACAAATTTTTCACCTTCAACACTCCTCTCCATCCCACTAAAATCGCTCAATTCAAACACACCCCTAGGATGCATACCATAAACAATCTCAAAAGGACTTTTTCCAACACTTCTATTCACCGAATCATTTTATGCAAACTCGGGTTGAGGAAAAACCAGATCCCATTGTGTTGAATGCTCTTTTGTTAGGCATCTTAGGAGGTTTCCAAGGCTTCTATTCACCACCTCGGTCTTCCCATTAGTTTGAGGGTGATAGGCAGAACTGAAACTCAAATTTGTGCCAAGTTTCTTCCATAGAGTTCTCCAACAGTGACTAACAAATTTACTATCTCTATTAGATACAATACTAAGAGGTAAACCATGGATTCTTACCACCTCTTTGAAGAAGATTCCTACAATGTATGAAGCATAATTAGTGCTCTTGCAATGTATAAAGTGTGCCATATTTCAAAACATGTCCACAACAACTTACACTGAATCAAAATCTCTTGGAGTTCTAGGAAACCCCATCACAAAATCCATGCTTATTTATTTACAAGGCCTATTAGGGATTGGAAGAGGTTGACATAACCCTACATTAGTGCTAGATCCTTTAGCCCTTTGACAAATAGTACACTTATCCATGAAGTTTCTCACATCAGTTTGCATTTTTGGCCAATAGTAGTGCCTATTCAATTGTTCCATGGTCTTATCCAAACCAAAGTGACCTGCAAGGTTTCCACTATGATTTTATTTGATTAAATTATCCCTCATTGAATATTTAAGAATGCATAATTGTGCCCATTTGAACAATAGATCATCTTGGATAAGAAAATCAAGCAAATTCTCATTATTGCTCCTACAAGGTTGCATACAACTTGCATAAATTGTTGGAAAGAGACATTGCACAAGTCATCTGGTGTTGTCATTGATGGCAACCTTAATCAATGATTCGATCTGCACGTCAACATTTGATCATACCAGAAGTCAGATTGAAGTTTTGTGATTAACTGTCAAGCTAGAACAGAGTAGTGTTCAACGATTCATATGCAATTTTTTGTTATCATTTTGAGTTGTGTATCTTAGGGAAGGTTTTTTGATGTATGATCTATGTTATCCTTGAATCTTAGATCCTTGTATCGATCAGTGTGAAAGATAGAATTCGGTTTATTGATTTTTTGTTTAACAATGAAAAAGGCCGACCCGATGAATGTAGCGTATTGCGGATATTCAAGGAGTAATTTTTTAAGTGTTTTTGTGTTCAAGCATGTTGATTTGGGTCTTCACTATGTTGTGGCCAGCTTTGGTTGGTGCGCACTAGAAATTATTCATGATTTGAGCTGACAATTTGTAAATATTTTATATTTTTGTTGAAGCCGACATGTGGTTGATTAAATCTTTAGTCATAGATATATATAAGCGATTATTTATATCATTTGGATTTGTGTAAAAAGTGTGTTAGTGTGTGTTGTGAATGTCAGAAGGATTGTAGAGCGATTATGCATAGTTTCACTTGTGCAGAAAAGGATTTGTGATCCAAATTAAAGCAGATAGAGCAGAAGAGAAGAATCAGACAGAAGGTCAAGAATGCGATTGAAGTGCTTAACTAGAATTGTAATCAGGAATTTGTAGATGTTATTTTCTCAGTTTAAATCTTTTGGATGTAATCCAAATCTTTTGTAAGACAGTGAGTCTTCCTTTTGTATTTGAGCAGTGAGCTCTAGGCAGTGTGCCTAAATGCATGTGCATTCCTTTTGTAAACACTTTTTGAGTATACTCAGATCATATTGTCGATTGACCTCTACCGTGGTTTTCCCCCTAATAGGGTTTCCATGTAAATCCTTGTGTTATGGTGTTGTGGTTGCTTATTTTGTGTTCATGCATCTTTCTCTTGGTTCAATGCTATAAGTGGTTGAAAGATCAAGTTAATGAAGTTAAATTTTGTAGAACACTGATTCACCCCCCCTCTTAGTGTTCCTTGATTCCAACAATTGGTATCAGAGCCTAGTTCCTCGGAAGAAGTTTAAAATCTTGGGGAAGATTTGAGAAAGTGATTCAATGGATTCAAGCAATCTTCAACAACAAATTTTGGTGGCACTAGATGATCTTGATAAGTCCAAATCTAAACTCCAAGAATTGCAAGAAAATCTCATGAATGCCAAGAAATTCATTCAATCATTGAAAGATAAAATCAATAAGTCTAGGGAGAAGAGAAGGGAACTCTATGATAAGATCAAGCAGAAAGAGAGTAAAAGCATTTAAGATGAACAACTGAGTCAAGCCCTGAAGGAAAAGACAGAAGAATGTGAAAAAATTTCCAGAGATAATGTAGTCCTAAAGCATGAGATGGAATCTATTATGATGAGGATGAATAAGGAGATTGAAGACAAAAATAGGAATGAAGAGAATCTTGCTTAGTCCTTGAAAGAGAAATCTGAAGAATGCATTCAAATTACTAATGGATTCAATCAGTTGAAGCTTGAGTTGGAACAATCCAGAAATAATGAAGAAGAGCTTGAAAAGCAAATTGTTGATCTCAAAGATGAACTTGATACTACAAATGAATTCAAGGAGAAGTTCAAGATTAGCTCAGCCAAGCTTGATGAACTGATTAAAAGTCAGAGGACTAGAAGTGAAAAATGAGGTCTTGGATATGAGAAAGGAAAAATCTTCGTATTTGGACAAAGGAGATTTAGGCAAGGAAATCAGATGAAAAAAGATGGAATGTATCCGATAAGACAACCTAATGCTCAAAGGTTTAATGGTTACTATTTTTTGCAATAAATTTGGTCATATGGCTCAATGTAGAAGTAGAATGAATTCAAGTGGTCCATCATTCTCAAGGTCAATGCTTTAATTGCAATAAGTATGGTCATAAGTCAAATGAATGCAAAATATGTCAAATTTTTTCAATAGAGATGTTAGATGTTATACATGCAATATATTTGGCCATATTGCTAACCAATGTAGATCAAGAGAAAATCAATGGAACAACTGGTCTGGACAAAGAAATGTGGTGTGCTACAATTGCAACAAAATGGTCATATTGCTAGATTTTTGTGAAAGTCAGATAAATAAAAGAAAAAAAGGAAAGGATGAAAGGAGGAAAGGAGGAAAGCTACGGATGAGATCGGAAGAAAATGAAGAATACATGAGTGAAGAAGAGTCCTTCCGATGAGGAAATGGTTTAGAACCAAAATCTGGTTCTAGTAATTCCTCTAGGAATTAGTTTAAGGCCTCTGGCCTAGGGGGAGTTCTCAAGAAAATATTTTAAACCCCCTTGTCAGTAGTTGGAACTGGAATGTGGCAGATTGCAATGATTTCATTAGTGATGTACAAATATTTTGGAATGTCTTATGGAGAGAATTTATGCAAACTTGAAGGTCCACAGAAGAATTTTCTTTCACAGTCTATGAAAACAGGGTATCCGGAAGACCTAGGGTAAAAGCATTTATTGAAATGAAAAAGGTTAGGTGTGCGAATGATAAAAAAGTCATTTTTATCTCTCATTTGTCACATTGAATTTCAAGAAGAAGAAGGTTGGAGTGCTCTGAAGTGAACTTTGGCAGAATTTGGTGAAGATTCAAGTCTGAAGGCAATTCGACGATCAAACCCTAATCTGGCGAAATGTATTTATCTAAAAACTCATGAATTTGAAAATTCTGGAAATGGTTGCTCCATTGGTTGTGGATATTAAGGATAAGCCCCATCTGAAATTCAAATGGCACCCGTTCAAATCCATCGAAATTGAACCTTTAGGTGCATTTTTCTTCGTTACATATGGTGTTTTACATATCGAAGATATTAGGGCATACATTCATGCAAATGTTGAAGAGTTAGGAAGCTCCCAATTGCTAAATTCAAGTACACCAATCACATTGTGGGAGATCTCCATGTAAAACCTGAATTTAAGTCCTTGGAGGAGAAGAAATTCACTCAGATTATGAAATTTCCCATGTTTGAAGAAAATGAATGGGTTCAGTATATATTAAGTCAAGTTCATGCCGAGTTTATGTGGTTAAGTTAGCCTTTTAAGATCACCAAGGAAGCTATAAGGATTGTTATTGGTTTAAATCCATCTGGTGGGTTGCCCACATTGAAAGCTGTGAAGAATCAAATAGTCACAGATGCAACCGGTTCAATGTTCAACAAGAGAGCTATGACAATTGATGATATTATTGAAGTGGATGTTAGATTTTCCTCTATGGTCATTGGGTACATTATTTATCACTCTAGCCGAGACAATTCTATATCAGGTACAAAAATCTATGTAGCATATTAGATGGTCAAGGAAAATGCAAATTATGACCTATGTGAGTTACTCTGAAGCCAACTAATGGAGAATCTTGGAAAAATCAAGAAGGATAAGAAGAATTCTTTCAAGTATGGTAATCTGTTGTTGTGTTTATTCTTTTATTTCATGAATGAAGTTCTGGGAGTTGGAAAATTTCAATGGAAAGGTGATAAACTGATAGTTGTTTAGATTAGAGATATCTTGTATGAAATTGGTGATAGTAAAGCTAGAAAAACTACTATCTGGGGTTATTTCAAGAACTTTCAGAATGAGATACAATCCAGGGAAAGGATTCCCACATCTATTATGGAAAAGTATAAGGATACAATTTGCTTCATGGTTGATATTGATCAGTGTTTAATGGAAGTTGTTGATCCTAGAATAGTGTGGATAATGCCTATGGGTTATGAGGTTGAAGAACACATTTTGGAGCTATATGCTCAACACTTGCTAAGTAAGCCTTGGGATCCAACAGAAGAAAGGTTTGATACCTTTGAGGAAAATAATATGGAAGTTCATGCACAATTTAAGAAGCCAATCATAATTCAGCAAGTAAGAAAGGAAGTTGAAGCTTTTGTAGAAAGTGTGGGGATATCAGCTGAAGTTGTAAGGGAAGCTAGAAGGAAAAGAGAATAAGCTAAAGTAGGAGAGCCAACTAGAATCGAGTCTGCTAGTCTAGAAACATCCTTTTCCAGATCTAGATCCATAAGGAGCTCTACTCTCTCATCTGGTCCTACAAAGAATTCAAGCCCTCTGAAAGCTCAAGTCAAGACATCTGGTAGAGAAGGAAAGAGGAAGAAGGACAAGAGTGCAATAGTCTATGTTGTTGTTTCAGAAGATGAAGAGACTGAATCTGATGAAGAGGTAAGAGAAATAAAGCATATGGGCACCAAAGCATCAAAAGTTTCTAAAGACAAGCCCTTCGGTGAAGAGAAAGCAAAGACAAAGATGAAAACTGATAAATCGAGTATGTTTGTAGAGGAAGTGGAAAAATCCTTGATTAAGGATGGTAATCTTAGACCACTTTGTAAATGGTATGACATCTTTGATAGTGTTGGCCAAAGAATTCTTGAGGAAGCAACAATAAATTATTTGAACAATTTCAATATAACTCTGATTGAAATAATGTCTAAGTTGCCTAAAGGCCTATATGAAGTTTTAGAAATGAGGAGAGTGAATGCAAGAACTAAAGAAGAGAAAATGAGAGAATGGATACTTGTTGATTTATGTTCGATGATGTCTATAGAAGAGATGAAGAATATTCTCAATGAATCTAAAAGGGATTTCAAGAGCAAGACAAGGGTGAACAAGCTAATGATTGGACAGAATGAAGAAGTTGCAAAGGATACTGAGAAAATCCTTAAGGCAATTATGTAAAAGAATAGATACAATGTTGTTTCTGAAGAAGTGCATGTTGAAGATGTTCCATCTGGTCTGGTAAATGAAGAAGGGAAAGAAGATACCTTTGAGGATATTCTGAATCCTCTTGACATACATGACACTAAAATTCCTATGGAGACTGAAGCTCCTAAAGTTGTGTCGGTTGAAGAAAAAGGGATTCCTGAAGCTATGGAAGAATTAGTGATTGAGGAAAAGAAGACTGAAGTGAAGGAGATTCTTATGGAAGCAAGAGACACTGCCAAGGCAGTAAAGGAGTTCCTATAAGAACAACATGAGGAGTTTGATCTTGAACTAATTAAAGTTCCTATCAACTTGGCTACTTTATCTCCCATTGAGAAACTGAAAGTCGCATCATTTGCTTAGGCCAAGGTAAGGGAGGAGATTCTGAAATCTCATATTGAAGATAGTGAGTTTTTAAATCTTGCATCTAGTATCCTAGAGAAGATCATGACTTCATATGTCAAGGATTCGTCAGATTCTCCATTTGGCCAGCTAAAGAAACTTTTTAATTTTGTAAGTACTCACTTTGAGTCACTTGAAAAGTCAACTATGGATAAGGTTCAGAAGGAATTTGATGTTAAGAGATTTAGTAGGTTGAAAGGGATGATTGCTAATGATAAAACTTTGTTAGCTACCTGTGTAAAGAATATTCACTAAAAGTGGAAACATTTACAAATCATGCTTATCATTGTCTAGTTCACTGAGAACATTGAAAAGAAGATGAAAGAATATGAGAAATAGTTAGCAGATATCTCTCAAGCATTTGATCCTCTAACCATTTCTATTGGAAAGAAAGAAGGTCAAGTCATATCACTACTTGACAAGATCAAAATTTTGAAGCATGAAGAAGGAAAAATTGTTGAAAGAGTTTGTGAGCTTAGAGGATTGATTGGTCCTAAGATGGAGACAATGCTTAGTGCATTGAAGGAAGCACAAGATGCTATGGTGGTCAATGATCCAGAAAAACTTGAGTATATAGAGATGCAATCTTACTTATTCTGTGGTCACATGACTATCTTGGAGAGTCTCAAAAAGAGTTGAGACACTAGTTTAAGCCTATTGAAGAGTAATTTTGTAGACATATTCAAGTTTATGTAAGTTATAGAAGCATGCTTGTACATATGCAGTTTGTTCATAGAAGTTTTTCTTTTATTTTTTATATGTGGATTCCCATCTTTTCCATTGATGTCAAAGGGGGAGAATGGGAAAGTGAAAAAATCCTCAATCATCTCAGGGGGAGTTGTGTTTTTGAAGTTTTTAAGGTTGGCAGTGTATTCATGTTGATATTGATCCAACACTTAGTCATTTTTCACTAAGTGTTGCCATCAATGCCAAAGGGGGAGATTGTTGGCTAGAGACACTGCACAAGTCATCTGGTGTTGTCATTGATGGAAACCCTAGTCAGTGATTCGATCCACACATTAGCATTTGATCATACCAGAAGTTAGATCAAAGTTTTGTGATTAACTGTCAAGCTGGAACAGAGCATCTGAGTGATTTGAGTTCATCGATTCATATGCATTTTTTTGTTAAATCATTTTGAGTTGTGGATCTCAATGAAGGTTTTTTGATGTATGATCTACGTTATAATTGAATATTAGAGCCTCGTATCGATCAGTGTGAAAGTTAGAAGATTCGGTTTATTGATTTTATGTTTAACAATGCAAAAAGGTCGACCTGATGAATGTAGCATATTGATGATATTAGATGAGTAATTGTTTAATTTTTTGTGTTCAAGCATGTTGATTTGGGCCCTCACTATGTTTTGGCCGATTTTGGTTGGTGTGCATTGGAAATTATTCATGATTTGAGCCGACAGTTTGTAAATATTTTATATTTTTGTTGAAGCCGGCATGTGGTTGATTAAATCTTCAGTCACAGATATATATAAGAGATCATTTATATCATTTGGATGTGTGTACGAAGTGTGTTAGTGTGTGTTGCAAATGTCAGAAGGATTGTAGAGTGATTATGCACAGTTTCACTTGTGCAGAAAAGGATTTGTGATCCGAATTAAGGAAAACAGAGCATAATCAAACAGAAGGTAAAGAATGCAATATAAGTGCTTAACCATAACTTTAATCAAGCATTTGTAGATGTTATTTTCTCATTTCAAATATTTTGGATGTAATCCAAATCTTTTGTAAGACAATGAGTCTTCCTTTTTTATTTGAGTAGTAAGCTCTAGGAAGTGTGCCTAAATGCATGTGCATTCCTTTTGTAAACACTTTTTGAGTATACTCAGATCATATTGTGGATTGACCTCCACCATGGTTTTTCCCCTAACAGGGTTTCCACATAAAAAATCCTTGTGTTATGGTGTTGTGGTTGCTTGTTTTGTGTTCATGCATCTTACTCTTGGTTCAATGCTATAAGTGGTTTAAAGATCAGGTTAATAAAGTTAAATTTTGCAAAACACTTATTCACCCCCCCTCTTAGTGTTCCTTGATTCCAACATAAATATCTTTAAAATTTGCATCATCAATGTACATACCTTTCAAAGAATCCACTCCTATGCTCTTCAATTGAACTTCCTACACCATGAGAGCTCTTCTACTCAATGCATCTGCCACTTTGTTAGATTTCCCCTTTTTTTGCTTAATGGTGAAAGTAAAGCCTTGCAAAAATTCAACTCATTTCACATGCCTACTACTGAGTTTATCTTGACTATTCAAAAATTGGAGAGCATGATTGTCAGTGTACACTATAAAATCCTTAGGAAGAAAATAATATCTCCATTTCTTTAATGCTTTCACCATTGCATACATTTCAAGATCATATGAAGAATACTTTTTCTTGGTTTCATTCAATTTTCCACTGAAAAAGGCAACAGGTCTATTTTCTTGACTTAGGATAGCACCTATAGCATGACCACTTGCATCACACTCAATGTTAAAAACCTTATCAAAACTAGGAAAAGTCAATATGGGCTGCTCAACAACTTTCTTTTTCAAATACTCAAAACTCCTATCAGCCTCATGAGACCAAACAAACCTCTTTCTTTTATCACCCTTTATTGTATCAATCATAGGAGCACACACATGACTAAAACCTCTTATGAATTTTCTATAAAAAATAGCCAAACCATGGAAACTCCTTACCTCAACCACTGATTTTGGTGTAGGCTAGCTTAGGATAGCCTCAACCTTACTTGGATCCATCTTCAAAGTGCCATTGGTGACCACAAAGCCAAGGTAAACCAACTTTGTTTTCAAAAAATCACACTTCTTAAAGTTTATAATTAGATTTTCTTCATGCAACCTTCTCGAAATTAAATCTAAATGTTGCAAATGCTCTTCTTTAGTTTTGCTAAAAACAAGAATATCATTAAGATACACTACCACAAACTTACAAATGAAAGGTTTAAGCACCTCATTCATCAAGCGTATGAAAGTACTAGAGGCATTTGGAAAACCAAAAGGCATTACCATCCATTCATGCAACCCTTCATTTTTCTTGAAGGATTTTTTCCACTCATCACCAAGTCTGATTTTGATTTGATGATAGCCACTCTTGAGATCAATCTTGGAAAAATAGCATGCACCACCCAAACAATCCATTAGGTCTTCAATTCTTGGAATAGGGAATCTATACCTTATTGTGAATTTTTTGATGGACTTGGAATCAATGCACATCCTCCACTCACCACCTTTCTTTGGTGCTAGGACAGTGGGAACCACACAAGGACTCAAACTTTGCCTAATTAGCCACTTTTCAAGTAGTTCTTGCACTTGCCTCTTAATTTCCTCATTTTGTTGTGGAGTCATCTTGTAAGTAGCTTTGTTGGGAAAACTAGCCCCTAGAATGAAATCAATATGGTGGCTTATATCCCTCATAGGTGGCAAGGTGTAAGGAATCTCATCCACCACTTTTTCCTCATACTTCTTCAAAAATGTTTTCACCTCCAAAGGTAACTCTTCTTTCCTTTTTACTGTCATGATAGATTTAGGCCTTACTATGATAGAAAATCCCAAATTCTCCTCTTCCAAGGTCTTTAAGAACTCATTTTCATTGGCCAACATCACATTAGGCCCTACTTGAGAATCTATTCTTTCATCTTTCAATGGTGTGAGGGTGTAATACATCTCATCCTTCTCTATAGCATATGTATTTTTCCTTCCATCATGAATGGCCTTCCTATCATACTACCAAGGCTTCCCCAATAGAAAATGACACACATCCATTGGTATTATATCACACAAAACCTTATCTTTGTATCCCCCTATGTGAAAATCAACCTAACTTTATTCATTTATAACTACTTGTTGCCCCTTGTTAAGCCAAGAAATTGTATATGGAGTGGTGTGAGGGATTCTTTTCAACTTAAGTTTTTCTACCATTTCTACAGAGACCAAATTATCAGTGCTACCTAAATCAATCACTACTTTGCAACATATACCTAGGCACTTACATGTAGTTCTGAAAAGAGACTTCTTTGTGGAGGCTCCTTTTCCATTGGCACTTTTATCAAAGTCCTTCTCACCATGAGATACTCACCAACTTTTGGATCAACATTATGTGATGGAGAATTAACACTCTCATTGTCCTCTCCTTGTACAAATTGATTTCTTCTTTCTCCTCCAAATGAAGTAGTGGACTGATTTTCAGTGCATTTCCATGCTTGATGACCTACAAATTTGTTATACTTATAACATTTTCCTATAAATCCACTTGATCCTCCTCTTTGGCCTCCAAATCTACCCCTATTGTTGGGTATCCTTCCTATAAAGCTGCCCCTTGAGTCTGAACTTTACTCTTGATTGTTGCTTGATTCTCCTTGTGATCTTTGGGACTGCCCCCTACCAGCAAACGTCCCTCTTCCTCTAGAATTTCTGCCTCTACCCCTGCTTTGCTTTTCTTTCCTTCTCTTCAACTTATCTTCAGCCTTGATGGCCAATTGGTAACACTCTTCCACTATTCTTGGATTGGTGAGGCTTAATTCATCTTGAAGATTGTATCTCAAACCATTGATGTATCTTGCCACTTTTTCCACATCATCTTCTACATGGCCTGCCCTTATGCTCAACTTGTAGAACTCCTCTGTATAGGTTTGCACATCCATATCCTTCTACTTGAGATTTTGAAGTGTCTTGAACAACTGAATAGTGTAATCACCGGGTAGGAAATTTCCTTTGAGTTTAGCAACCATCCTATCCCAAGATGTGATTTTAGACTTCCCTTTATTTTTCCTTTCATCTTGTACATAATCCCACCAAAGCAAGGCATGGCCCTTCAACTTTTTCTTGTCCAACTTCACTATTTGATCCTCTGGCACATCTTCATAGTCAAAGTAGTTATCCAATGCTCCTATCCAATCTAGGAGTTCTTCACTATCCAATTTTCCTCCATACATGGGTAAATCCATCTTGATCTTAGGACCGTATCCCTTGACTGCTTTCAACAGCTTTTCCATCCTCAAGTCATCAAGATCCATCTCTTCCTCAGACCCTTTTTGGAAACTTTCTCTTCCCCTTGGTCACTCAAGTCTTCTGTGACCACTTCTCTCCTCTGAATTGTTTCTAGGGTAGAAAGCCTCTCTTTTAATTCTCTCATCTCTTTGGGATGTTCTCAACAGCGACGACCTTTCAGGGCATCATTAATATCAGCCCTCAGATAAACCTGATCAATTTCAGCTAATATCAGATGCTTCAACCATTTATCGATTTCTTTCCTCCTTCATATCAAACTCCATGGTCCCATCAACATATTCAGCGGCATTCGCGCCGAGCTTCAAACAACATTCCAGCTGACCTCCGGTTTTGACCGGCCGTCATATCCAAAACTGATGAATCACCAGCGAACCATCGTCGGCTCATCATCAAAATATTGGCTGGCTAATGCGCTGGGACTGGTTTCAAAAGACCTCAACATGATCCTGAAGCGTAACCAGATTATTGCGATCAGCTTTCTGGGGTCGCCAGTTTCGACCGCGGTACCATGGAACTTCGTTCCTCAATCGCTGGAATCAACCTCAGCACCATCTTCAAAGTACCTGGTGAATGAAATTCGTTTGCAGGGTTTAGTTCGAACGGAAATCAACAAAATGAGATTTTATGCAGCAATTCGCTATTGAAGGCCTAATAATGCCATGCGCGAGGTGATTTTAAGGTGGTATGGGTTATTATCAGATCCATGCTACGTCAAAGGACAACAATGTAACATCCGGTTTCCTAGAAATAAAGGTGTTTTTGTTGCTCAACTTCAAAGTTGCGGCTTGTCAGCCTTGATCTCCAATACGCAAGGTATTTAAAAAATTCCAACCGACGATGGTTCTCAGCTAATTTTCAAATTAGGATAAGCTAAACACCATTGTACTTGTTGTGACCAAAGTGCAAAGTTGCATTGACAACATTTGTGCAACTTGACAATATTTTGCATCTACACACTAACTCACCCCTAATGACTCAAAACTAACTCAAACACACATGAAATGGTCCTTGAAGACCTTATTACATGCAATTAACTCAAGAAAAACAAAATTTAAACTTTTGACCCCTCTTGGAGGCATTAAAACCTAGATGCCCCTGCGCCAAATTACTTATGAAAGGTAGAAAAGAGAGGAGAAAATAATTTTTTTATTTGAACCAAGAAAGAAACCATGCTTTAAATCAAAATAAAAAGGGGACAACTATTTATTTATCGTCACTTGACACATGCTCATGAAACATGAGCAACAACAAAAAAAACTTTGTTCTTTTGATAGTAGAGTCACACCCACCCTCCACCCAAAGTGAGGGAAATTGTTGAGAATACGCATGAGCCTCCAAGGCTGGAATTTTATTGTGTGTGTAATAACAATAGAGTGCTTCAATGTTTTCTCAACCCAATAATCCTTGTTCATGCTTTAAACATAATTCTATTGGGTGGCCGAGGTTGATGGGATATCATATACTTAAAATGGAAATGCACATCTCCGAGGGATATTTTTTAACTAAGGTATTGAAAATGTTTCCTTTTGGCTAAGACCTGACAATGACTAATTCATTTCCTTAGAAATTAATCCATTTTTTTGAGCATGAGTTGACAAGATATCAAACTCACCCAAATAAAATTTTTTTTTTTCCATCAAAAATAGAAACAAAGCACCCTTAAGTTCTCCCCAACAACAGTGTCATTGTATTGAGTCTCAAAATCACCGCTCCACTTCCTAGAGAAAAATATCACTCACAAGGGAAAGCTTATCATTGCACAATTCAAATCAACCCATTAATAAACAATGGAGGGATAATGATCCAGTCTATAAGAGTGGGTTATATATTCTACAATTCAAGCTCAACATAGACTCAGGAGGGTGTTCCTATGGTTATACCTTAATAGGTATTGAAATCACATAAAATGATTAATAATGAGACAAGGACAACCAAAGCCAAATTTATTTCTTGGCCCCAAATATAGTCACTATACTAAGAACAATTGGCTTCAAATAACCCTTATATATTTGATAACCATATGCAATCATTACCCACATGAGATCGTTTCATTTGAATAGCTCTTTTAAAGATAAATCTTTGGTTATAATATGAGGTCATGAATACACAAAAAATTAATCCTACTCCTATACTATTGGTTTGTGTTTGATTTTTTGGTGTGAGATTGGAGTATGATTTCATATTGGTACCTATCTATTGGGAAACAAAGTCACAACACTAAGAAGAGAACAAACAAGAAAGGAAGAACATGCAACTATGCATTAACATACATCAATAAGCATAAAACCTTGCAACATAACATACTTAGTAATCCAAAAATAAGTACATATATTCATAAATAAAAATGAGAAAGATCATTACAAGCCTTGCAATATATTTCAAATATTATCACATTCATCTAACTCAATGTTAAATTCATACCAATAGATGTGACAAGGTAAAATCTCTAGTTGTGACTAAGAAAATCTCCTAAATACATGAAAAGTGCCATGGAGACATTCTCCAAAAAAATATAATTAGAATTTTAATCTTCTTCTATTCCAAGTTTTCAATCTCTTAATAAACTAGATTGTGGTGTTAATAAATGCCCTGAAACTTCCTTGGCATCTAAAGAACACTTAACAAACTAGCGTCTTATGAAAATGAGAACTCTTCACAACACATACCCTTGGGCACAAAACCCTAATTGTGGACCAACAATACATTTAAAATCCATGGAAACAAATGTCGAATCTCACCCAAAATGAGTGCTCCAAATTGAAATATGTGTTTTGTATTAACCTTTGGTGGTTTAGGGAGTGGTGCTATCAATCCAGGTAGATGAAACAATGGCACAACGATTAGTAATGGTAGTTGTTGAATTTAAAAAATACAAATAGACACCTTAGGTGCCAAGATGCGTCATAGACATCATAAATTCTTGGTTGGTGGAAGAAGCACCATTGACACTTTGAATAACTTAGAAATCATTTGAGAACCAATTATAGACCAAAACCATGAAAATTTGGAAAATTGGATCATTTTTCAACTCAAAATAGTGTATTGTGGGGTTTCGAGGATAATTCAGATTAATGTGAATCTTCCAAAATCATCTAGATATTTTATATGGTTTATCAAATAATCCCCAAAAAGTGCATGATACAAAAAATCAAGCTACATTTTGTACTAGCAAGAAATACAACCCTATCAATTTCACATGGAAATTTTATATGCAAGTATATATCCACCACTAGATTCATGCAAAGTGATATATTTGGTTCATATTGGATCACTTGCAAATAATTTACAAATTGTAGCGAGACTTATCAACATGTTCGGTTTGAATGAAAAGTTCTACAGATGACATCAACAAGGGGTGACATCAGCATGATATCAACATAATGGGGTGAGATGGACTAGAGATCTTTGGATATGATGATGTCATGATGACATAAGTAGGGTGGGATGAAGTTAGCATGATGTCATTTAGGTATAAAAGTAGAAAAGTGAAGTGAATCAAGATTATAGGTGAAGTCATATGAACTAGACAAATAATTTTGAAAATGGAAGTTTAGATGGTGGAAGAAAGTTTGCAAATAGGAAGATGATGTCAATAGGAATGTACGGGAAGATGGGGTATATCAACCCACAAAACCTATACTTAGTTGATTTTGGAATGTGCTTGCAAGAAAATGTATGGTAAGTGGATAATGTGGAAGAATAATCGACATGAGGAAGATCTATCAAACTCTTCTTCTTGTTGTCTCTCTAGTATTTCATCATGGTTTTCCTATCTAATAGGTACATAACATTTGTTTAGCTTATTCTATAGATCTTTGTTTTTTAAATTTTTGAATGTTTCCTAATCATTTCTTGTAGAGTGGAACTTTCTTTACCATCTCAACATATTTTTCAAAGGTTAAGGATGCTTTCATAACTTTATATTGATTCTAGTATCTCATATACCATTTAATAGTCTCTTCTATAAGTGATTATTCAAAAGAAGTAATAGATGCAACTACAATATATTCTTCTCATCTAAGTGGCCCTTTGTTCTTATTATTAATGGCTCTCAAAGAGATTGTTCAACCATACATTATATATTTAAAGAAAGATTTCATTGTTCATAGGCTAGCAAGAAAATAAACTTTGATTCCACTATAATGTCTAAAGCTATTATTTGAAGAAAGTAACCTTTAATTTTAATTATTTCAATTAGATATGAAAGAAACCAATTTTTTTACTTCAAATCTGAAAGATTAACTTTGAAAATTAACATTAATATTTGAATATCTAAACCTAGTTTGAAAAAAAATTACAACAGATATTAATGCATATATTACTCAAACCCCTCTACAAGTATTTGATTAAGCTTTGCATTGAACTACTTTTCCCAAATCTAGCACAAAGACTCATATTTATCATAATTTTTGCATTATCATTAGTAATCAAATTTTCTTCAAGGTGTTACACATCAATAACAATAATCCATATTTATCATAATTTACATAGTTGTATTTATACTTATTATTACCAATTAAAAACACATAACATAAGAACTTCGACATGCTTTCGTATTAGAATAAAGCCGAAAATATATACAAATATGTTTTTTATGGTAAAAGGCTATAAGACTATATATAATATATACAAATATGTTGCAATTAATCAAATCTAGCATAAACCCATGCTTTCTCTTAATTTACCCATCAACAATTGGAACCTAGATTTATAAATGAAGCTAATACATGAAAGATAAAATCCTAATTTTTTGTATTAAATGAATCTAAATAATACAAAAAAATTATAATATAGTGTAATAAAAACAAGAACAATGACAACAAGAAGAAGACTATAAGTTACTTACAATGCTTTGAGAGGAAGCAAGGTACACAAAACACACTTTCTATGCCAATGTAATGAGGAGACTTGTACAAATTTTTATTTCTAAATAGTTACAATAATGAGAAACACAGTACAAGGAAGATAATCTAACACAGGAAAATAACAAAAATTACACAACACAATATATATGCGGGGGAAAACCCTTTTGAGAGAAAACCCCACACTCTAAAAGCCTAGTCAATGTATTACGATTGAAATGATGATTACAATCTTACAAATCAAGTCTTCTTCCAGGAGTATATAATGTTGATTTTGGAGCTATTTTGACAGCATAATGATACATGTAAAAACTAAATACATAACTGTATAGGACTGAATTTGCACTCCCCTTGCAAGTTCCCCTTTTACACCCTTCACTTTAGAAAAATCAAACTCGGTCATGTAACTACACATAACCCATCCACACTCCATCAACTTGGTGCTTTTTTTAGTGTCAGTGGGGGAATTTTTGTCGGGGACACACACAAAATTCACAGACATCTATGAGATGCGCTATCGTCCTATCAGGATTCCTACCTCTGGAATATGCAGAGGCGTTACCTTCTCCATTGGTGATGAAACATAGTGCCCCTACACCCTTCAACTAACCTTTGAATGACTCTTTCCCTCCTAAACCATCTTCAAATGGTTATCTTTTATTCTCATTCATTCCTCTATATGTTTCTTCACATTCTACACACTCTTCAAATTCTTGACCAACTTCTTGACAATTCTCACACTCTTGAGCTACTTGCTGCACTATTGGCTTCACTATTCCAACATCACAACATTCTTCACATCTACCACAAAATTTGCAACTCAATGTCTTGCGAGACTCCCCTCGATGTCGCTATGGTCACATCAATTTTTCCACAGTTGTAGACTTGCATTCCTCTCTCATTGGCCTTGAGTGCCTTTGGTTAAGGGTGGTATTGCTCACTTACTTTTGCATTATTGTTGGATTTGAGTAGCATAGTGTTTCTTGTAGCTTTCAGTATTCTTTTCCTATCCAACATATTTTCTTCATCGCATTTCTATTTCTCTATCTATTTGGATGTCCATGGAGGTGGGAACACCAAAATGGGGGTTTGACTACAACAAGCCCCAAAATAGCCCCAATATTTTTCCCTTCTCCATTGTGTGTAAGTAATCATTCATGTGGAGCTTACTGGCGAACTGGACCTCTCGTAAGCTTATTTCTATCATCTTTCACTCTTTTCATTTCTTATAACAGTTCTCTCGTTATTCTTCCATTCTATTATTTCTTACTTTTGTTACTACTTAAAACTCCACTAGTTATATTGTTAAGTAGGTTTTAAACCACTTTGACTATCCTTTCTCACTGTTTGTATGTACAGATATCAGCATGTCATGTGTTCATCCCCATTCTATGTTGTCCTTTGATAGAGAGCTATCTGAGGTACTGTTTGGGTTCCTAAAATCTACTCGCTTAGTCCAAACCTAACTCTTGGGCTAGTAGAATGATAAAAGTACTAGGAGTGTTCTTCATTCTCTATCCTTAGCACCAAACAATTCCTTAAACACCTATAAAGTTGAGGTAGATTAGGGTAACCTTCAACTCTCGACTCTCCATGACTTGGAGCCATTGAGTGGTCAGTCCCCCTCCTCTACATTTTGGTGAACTCGACATGAACAACGTCTATATGTTCCTTTGTGTTGAGACTGTCTCCTTCACACTCGGAAACCGTTGTAGATTTGGGTGTTATGAAGTTTTATGAGCATCACAACCCATTCTACGACCTTTGGGTATGTTTTCAGGAGAAGTGTGTGAAACCTACAAATGGAAAAGATGATCATTTCTAGCTTTACCACTAGTTTTACCACAGGATTTACTATTAGTTGTCTTTCAAAGGAGATTTTGACAAATGAGATGGGTTTCGTTGATTAGACCACTCATGTACCCACTCCTCCAACATCCCTTACAACTTCATCTATGGATGAGGATGATGTTGTGCACATTCCTTCGGAACACCTTTTGGCATTAGGCAAGAGACTGTTAGACCTCAAGAATCATTTGGAGAAAGTACCAAATATGGAAAGAGCCACTAGGCTTGTTAATAAGATGAGATATATGTTAGGAACAGATCAAATGGGCATAGAATTCTTACGTGGCATCACTGATCTAACTAAAGCATACATCCCCTCTTATAACACTAGATTGAGTACTACTCGAGGGATAGTTCTCAACACCTATGAAAGATAGATAGGTGTCTCGAAGTCTACAACATCTGTATGCATGGTCAAAACATGCCCTTTAATCAGTGTTTCCTCTCCTCCTCAAATATCCCACATAATCAAGATGAGTAGAATACCCCTTAGTTTTAGGTTCACTCCTCCTAGTGCCCTTGGTGGTGGGGGCTCTAATGGAATGGGTGGTGGTGGTTTTGGTAGCAATAGTGGTGGTGTCGGTGGCACCAGTGGCAGTCATAACGGTGAATTTGGTGGTGGTCATAGTGGTGGTGTCAATGGTGGCTCTGGTGAGGGCCATGATGATAGTCATGGTAGTGGTCATGGTGGAGGCTCTGATAGAGGCTTAGGAGGCAGTTACAGAGGTGGGAATGGTGGCGGCCTTGGTGGTGGCTCTACTTGTCCTACATTGTCTAATGACCTTTTTTTTAACACTTTGCTTCAAAACATGGGTCAGATGCAAAACTAGTTAGCAAGCCTATCGCAGGCTTCTGCTCAACCCATATTCTAGCCTTTATTCCAACATAGCCCCCTATCTGTAGCAATTTTAAACACTCCTTTCCCTCATGGAATGTAGATTCCTAAGTTTGAGAAGTATGGTAATAAAGGGGATCCCTAGACACACGTGTCAGCTTTTAATGTAATGTGTTCAAATAACTTTCATTACGATGCTCTGATGGCTAAGATTTTCCCTTTATCTCTCAAGGATACAACACTAGAGTAGTATTGTTCGTTTCCTAACAATTCTATATTCTCATTTGATCAATTGGTCAATCAGTTTCTTTGACAATTCTAGGCTAATATCAGTCTGAAGATGACCTTCTTAGATCTTGTTCGATGTAAGCAAGGAGAGCACAAGAAGATCACTAATTTCATTTTCTGATACCAAGCGCTCTTTTTACAAATCTCTTACCCACTATTGGACTGGGATGTATAGAAGGTATTCATAGGCAACCTGCAGTGAGCTTGGTAGGAGAAATTTTCCTTGATGAAATATCCTTCTTTTGCACATCTATGTGCTACGTTGTGGGAGTATCAATAAATAATTATTCAATTTGGGGGATCCTCCTCGTGCTCCCATTCTAAAGGGAGATCTATAGTGTCAATTTCAAGGAAAGGAAAGTATGTTGCAAATGTAGTTGTTGCGACTAATGATCAAAGCCTCAGATGCAACAAATTTTTTACTAAGCTATATGAATCTTATTATTCTATTCTACAAAATTTATTGAAGGATAAGATTATAACATTAGAAGATCCTCAACCTTTGAGGGAGCCTTAACTTGATTGGTATGATAGAAATTCATTTTTCCAATACCATTGTGTCCATTTGCATGATACTAAACATTGCATGTTCCTGCATCATGAAATACAAGATCTCATCAATGATGGTACCATCCGTCTCAATGGTAAGAAGAAAAACATGAATACGTCAGTGGCTAAGGTGAACAACGAGTTGCAGATTTATACAAACCCACTTTCGTCTCATTCTACAAACTTAATCATTGATCCTTCTGATGCTTCTCCTAAAGCCTCTGCATATGTAAATTTGCTTGTTTACTCCTACTCCTCCCCCTCAACCTGCGACTGGCTCGCCAAATGTGACTTTCACCTCGCAGGACTTACCCATGAACAATAAAGCCTCCCGCTATACATTCTTGCTCACGTAAATGGAAACATTATAACATGATTCCTTATGGATCTTGTGATTCGAGTGAACATTATTACAGAGGAGACATTGTGGATACATTCATTGCAGAGGAAGGAATATGAGAAGACAAAATCCACCATACGTATGCACGACAGTCTCTCTCTTGCTTTGTATGACTCTATAACTCTTTTCGTCCTAGTAAGACCTAGGGATATGGATACTAATTTTGATTTCATTCCAAAATATAATCTATTCAGGGTGAAGTTGGGCATCCCTTCGCTAGCTTCCATGAACAAAATCACTTTCCTCATTCATAAATGTTTGAAGTTCTCTCACAAAGGTGTCATGCATGTCGTGCACGACATTGGATATCATCCATTGGTATCTAATGGGGGTTATTCCTTGGATCATTTTTGGCCCACCCTGATTGGTCTGCTTCCTCCCAGAATGGACCTACTTTATCAAAATTACATTAAGTATAAAACCAAGGGCAAGGTGTAGCCGAAGATGACTCACCCTATGGTGCAACAAAAAGCTACCTCTTCCTCTTGAAAGGGGAAGGGGAATCTTGATTGCACCCAGGGCTCTTCCTCTTCTTCCTCTCTTGTCCCACCTATCGCTTCCTCTCGCCCTACTATGAAACCGTCCACTTCCACTTCTATGCATTTTCTGGGGAGTATGATGGTTCCCGCTTGGCGAAAGACCAAGTGTCTGATGTTTGATCTTCTTGTCTTACTCATGGTGCATCGACCCATTCTATATGGCAAGGGGAAGAGTCCCCGTGGAGCATCCTCTATGTCTTAGCCTCTGTAACCTCCTATTTATCCTACCTATAAGGTAGTGAACTGGAAAAGGCTTGTTCCTCAGGAACTTGATCCTACTCCCCCTACTATTGTTCCATCATCATCGTTGTCTCTTCCTCTTATTCCCATCTAGGAGCCACTCCCTCCTCCAAAAATGGCTATGATGAATACTCCAATGGTTGAATAGGAGTCTTTCATCCCTTCTTAGGTTGCGGCCTCTAGCTCCTAGAATTGTAGAAACTGCCTTGTGCATGAGCACAAGCATCGAAGGAAGGCTCTGGCCATTGAGCAGGCCACCTTTCAAAAGAAGGAAGAGGAGCTAGCAACTCCTACTTTAGTATCTTCTATTGTGTTTTTCTCTTCCATCCTCCCTACTTCAGTTCCCTCAGCCTCATTCTTTCTTTTGGCTCCCCCTATGAGCATGAACGATCCCCACCTGAAGAGGGTACTGGTATTCATTGCTCCTTCAATTGAGCCTCCCCTTATGATGTCCCTTTTGGATATCTTTTTATTTTTAAACCTCGTAGACATGTTGAATACCTTGGTGGTGTCTGCCACTATTTTCTCCTCTTCCTCCGCTCCCTCGGCTTCATCCGTGGGGATATCACATCCTCTGATGAAGTAGAAGATGGAGGAAGAACCTACTAGAAATGGGGGTCGGAAGAAGGGTTCGGCTTCTTTAGAGGGTGGTTCTACATTGGCTTGTGTTGTCCTAGTGACAAAGGAAGCCCTGACATCCCCAAAGTTCGTCAATACTCCCGAGTCTTTCGGTGAGCCTAGAAGTGGATCTCAGGTGCCGCCTCCCTCGCTCACTGAGTTAATGCATGTCACCCCTATGAAGTGCATGTCTAACTCTGTGGACGAGGTCCCAGCCCTATCAGCGATCTTTGTGAGATCAATGACATTCACTCCATAGGAAATAAGTGGAGAAGACCTTGAGGGGCCTTCTTCCTTGGCTCTTGATGTAGGAGGGTCGGAGGGTACCCCCCTTCATATTTTTCCCTTGCAGGCTCATCCTCCCTCCCCTTACAATGATCTAGTTTGGGAGAACGACGACCTCTTGGTTGATGAGGACTAGGGGGAAACTCTTCTTTATCTATATATTAGATTGTGTGTGTGTTTGTGTTCCCCCGCGCTTGTTTTATGTGTTCTTGGATAACCCTTGTCACCCTTGTAGGTGCTTGGGTACATGAGCATTTTGTGACGTAAAAATTATTATATTTATCACATCATTCTTTTCTTTGTTGAATGTATTGATTTTCAACAATTGGGGACGATGCAAAGTGTTGGGGGCCCATTTAGGCATTCCTTCCATGTTGACCCAATTTTTTATTTTTATTTTACCTTCATGTGCCTTCTTCACATGGTATGATATATTAGGGGGTTG